>WBMZ01006822.1:0-81427 GCA_013400975.1 Atrichornis clamosus | reverse complement strand
GGTCCTGGGAGCGGCCCCAGCCCCGTCCCGGTGTGCCATCACCCCCCTTCCCGTGCCCAGGAATGCCACCATCCCCTTCCCGGTGTGCCATCACCCCCCTTCCTGTGCCCCCCTACCTGGCGTCATCATCGCGGGCTATGAGAAGGCGCATGTGGCTGGTGGCCGACGCCGTCCTCAGGATATCCACAGCCCTGGAACACAAGGAGCACAGCTCATCAATCCCAGCTCCCAGCAGTGCTCCGCTGGTTTTACCCTGCTCACCTCAAAGCTGGGCAGAGACCCATGGCCCGGGCAAACCCCGTCAGCAGCCGAGTTTTTGGCCAGCTGCCTGTGGAACAGCCCTGTTCCCTGCCCTGGCAGTGAGGCTGGAGGGCAGACAAGTCACATCCCGATTTTCCCACTTCTGCAGTTAATGAGAAGTCCCTGATAACAAAACCCAGAAGGTCCCTCTGGTGCTGAGCAAATCCTCCCAGCACAGCCCACGGCAGGGGGCTGGAATGAGGTGTTTTTTACGTCCCTTCCAACCCACACCATTCCATGATTCTGTAACTCCCTACCTGGGGAGGTTTCCATCTCAAGGATGGAACTTTCTGGTTCAAAATACAGGTACCCTGGGAGTCAGGGCAGTTACTGGGGGCCAGGCGCAGCCTCCCACAGCCCCAGAGATGTTCTCATGGACCTCACCAAACCCAGCTGCTCCAGGCCTTTGGGAGCAGGACAAGCTCCTCATGCTGCTTCCCACCCAGCCCCAGCACCCCATGCAGGAATGCAAGGCAGACAGCAGGCTAGCACCACGTTTCACGGGAAACGAGAGCCCCAGGAGTGTTGTTGCTCCTGTGGAGCTGTGAATTATTTTCTTGGTAGGGAGCTGAGGGGCTGGATCGTGGCTCCGAAGGGAATCCCCGCATGGAGCAGCACTGCCAGGCTCAGGCCCCGGCTTATCTCCTGTGCTGGGAACTGCAGGCCTTGCTGGGAAGCTCCAGAAAATGGAGTGGGGGTGCCAGGAGCTGTTTAAAACCTGGTGTTTTGGGGAAATGTCTGAATATCTCACAAATACAACTTGGGCTCACTGAGCTATTTTTATATTGAATCTTTTTGTCTGATAATGCCCAAGTTGGCTCTCAGGACCAGCACAGAGTGATGCCCTGGTGTCCTCCACACAACCCACAGCCTGAGTCACTTCACGGAATCACACAAAAGCAACAGGAATGGAAAAATTCCATTTGGATTTGGTACCTCTCACTTGTAACCCCAATTAGGGAATCTCCATTGACCTCCAGGATCTGGTCTCCTGGCTGCAGGCGCCCTAGAAAAGAAAACTAATGGATAGAAACCACGGAAAGTACAGCTTGAAGGGACTGGGAGAGGCTGGGCAGTTCCTCCCTGTGCCCAGAGACAGGATGAAAAATGCATTGGTCGTTCTGGAGATGCTCGTCCAACCTGTTTTTCCAGATGTCCATAAATGAAGTTTCTGCAACCTCCCAGAACAACCCGTGCCAGTGTCCCAGCACTTCCTCTGCTCTAGGAAGTTACAGAAGTAAATACCAAAAACTGCAATAAAGCTTTTGCTTAACTCACTTTGAGGTGAGGTGGTTCAGTGCAAGGTCAGATAGAAAACCGCGAGTGGCACTTCCACCTGTTCTGAATTTATTGGATGGAAAAATGATGTAACAGCTGGGAAAAAAAATCTTATTGGCTTAAGTTGTAAAAGGTGAACTCTGCAGACTCCTAATGCCTGCTTAGTTGAACATACCCAGAATGAAATCAGTGACCCAGAGCAGAGCTGAATTTGCGAAAGGATCTCAGATCATTTTAGGGCCTGGGAGGGAGGTGGGAAAGGACAGAAGAGTTCTTGAGTGCTTTACACACACAAAGCAATTGCACATGTGCTGAAAAGCCAGTCCAAGACTGCTGTTGGATGTTAGAACAACTGCCACACTAAAAGATACCCTCACAACTGCTAAAACTCAGAGCAAGCCCCCAAAATACCTAATAAGGCAATGTATGAAATAAATACCCTCAATTTGGGCTGTTCTCAGACTTTGTGGCACTCTGCACTGTGTTCAACTCACCATCTGCATAAGCAACACCCCCTGGGAGGATCCTCTTGACATAAACTCCATATTCTTCTCCAGTGAGTTCCTTGATGCCACCGATGACTTTAATACCTGGAGGAAAAGCAGAGCCCATGACACAAAGGCAGGGGAGTCGCAGTTTCCACAGGCTGTCTCGAGGGATGTGGCCCCAATCCTAAATTCACAGAATCATGGAATGGTTGGGGTTGAAAGGGACCTTAAAGCCCATCCAGTCCCAGCCCCTGCCATGGGCAGGGACACCTCCCACTATCCCAGGTTGCTCCAAGCCCCGTCCAACCTGGCCTTGGACACTTCCAGGGCTGGGGCAGACACAGCTTCTCTGGAAACCCCGTGCCAGGGCCTCTCCACCCTCACAGGGAACAATTCCTTCCCAATATCCCATCTAGCCCTGCCCTCTGGCAGTGGGAAGCCATTCCCCCTGGTCCTGTCCCTCCATTCCTTGTCTCAAGTCCCTCTCCAGCTCTCCTGGAGCCCCTTTAGCCACTGGAAGGGGCTCTGAGCTCTCCCTGGAGCCTTCTCTTCTCCAGGTGAACACCCCCAGCTCTCCCAGCCTGGCTCCAGAGCAGCGGGGCTCCAGCCCTTGGAGCATCTCCATGTCCTCTTCTGGACTCGCTCAGCAGCTCCAAGCTCATTCCTGATGGGAAAGGTTCTGCTCCTGCTGTGGATGCATCACTCTGTGCTCACGTCACACAAAACATTCCTGGTGACAAGTGTTCCCCCAAGGAGACCCCTTCCCTGTGCACACCAGGACAAGCCCCGGGGGCACGGCAGTGGTGGGGATGTCCCTGCTCACCTGCCGGGCCCCAGCAGCACCGGCACTGCAGGCCCTGGCGCTGCCACTGACGGCAGAGCCGCACACCCGGAGCAGCCCCTGCTGTCAGAGTCCAGCCGGGAGGAGCAGCCCAGGCAGGAGCACAAAGCTGACCCCTGCTCCAGCTCTGGACTCCCCCCACGGCAGCAGCACAGCTCAGGTGCCCTGTGGCACCTTGGCAAAGGGCTCCTGCTCCTCCCGGCCACCCCGCCGGCCACGGGACCTGGCCCTGCCGGCGAGCGTAAGCTGGCGGGCAGGAAAAGGTCCAAGAGACTTATTTATCCAGGGCTCATTAAGTCCTGCTTCAAAGATCCAGGCTGTGGACAGAAGGATTAAAAATCCTGGCTTTAATTAACAAATCTCCCCTGAGAGCCGCTGGTCAGGCATTTTGGTGCTCTGGACAGGAGGGCACGCTGGGGACAGGCAGTGCCACACAGGGGCAGGGCCAGCGCCCGGACAGCTCCGTCCTGCTGCTGAGGGGCTGCTCCCAGCCCTGGTGAAGTCCTGGGCTGCAAGAAACACCTCCCTCCAGGGGAGCAGGGCACAGCTACTTCCCCAAAACACGAGAGCCCTTCCTGAAACAGGCAGGAGGGAAGAGGAGCAGTCCCTGGATCAGGAATACTCAGGACATGGCACTATTTCCATCTCTGTTTCCCTCCCTTTTATACACCAAGCTCTGCTCTAAGGCACCTCACAGTTTTCATCTGCCTCTAGGGAAACACCTTGTCTCTCAAGTCACCTTCATATTAAAATTAGATTAAATCTAGATTATTATAATTGTCCAGTTCATTCCTATATGCACCAATTGATGCTTTTCCCAAGATCAAAACCCAGCCCTGTCAGAGTGCTGGAGTTTATTCCCTGGGTTTAATGCATTAACCAGGCACCTGTGGAGAGCTGTTTTACTGCTGGAACAGGGAACTCACAGCAGAACAGCTCAGGAATGGGCACTAGTTCTTTCTCCATTGCATTTTAAAAGAAATTCACTCAAATTGGAAATATTGCCCAAAAGAAGCATCTATGTGCAACATGAGCCTCACCAAGGCATGGGCCAGGCACCTGTGGACCAAAGTGGGGAGGAGATGCTGCAGCCCCAAAGTTCATGAGCAGAAGGTAAAACCTTCTCATGGCCAAGGATGCTCAGCTGGAAATTTCTCCACTCCCTTTGGAGCCAGGGGACCCCGCTGCCGGGCTCTGCAGAGACAGCCCAGGGAGCAGGGTCACACTTGGGATGGGTTTGGGAAACCCCTGGCATGAGGGGGTCCTGCAGAGGCAAAGCCCCATCGGTTCCCCTGGATGGGGAAGAGACTGGAGGTCCAGCCTAAGCCAAAGCGATGGCTCAAGAAATCCTACATTTTTCTTCCCACTGGAACACGAAGCAATTAGGAATGATGAAACACCTTAGACAAATAATCATAAAAATCTGCACCTTGCAGAGGCTCAGCCATCACAATCCCCCAGCAGCCAAACGTGTGTCAGGCACCTGTGCCGAGGTATCAAATCAATAATGACTCATTTCCCTTTTGTGTCTGCAAATCAATTGTAATAATGCCTTAATATAGCTGAAGAATCTCCAAATCCTCCTTTATCCCCAGCGATGTCATGAGAAAATCCGATCTTGTTATTAAAATCAGTGATTACTCAGTATTGCTCCAGACACACTCAAACTTTGATAGGGGCAGGAAAAATCCCTGATTTTTAACTCCCTTGTTGGGAAAGCAGCTGGGTGCTGCTGGGCTCTGCCCACACTGCCCTCCCACCCATCACCTCGCCAGGGAGGTGCTGTGGGAGCCAGTCCTGCCCCCCAAAAACACTCTGGAGAGTCCTCACGGGGGTAGAGAGGGGGAAGAGGAAGGGCTAACTCCTGCCAGAGCTTGGACCAAGCCATGGGACAATGGGTGACTGATTGCAGCAAACCTGAGCCATCCAGGATTGTGGTGGCAGGATTCCTGGGAGTGTATTTTGTTATGTATTTTATAAACACTTCAATCAAATTTCTATTTGGAACCCCGTGTACGTAAATAATGGCTCTTTAATTATCACAGCATCAAAGTCCCAGTATAATGCTTATTAAGTCATACTTAGGGACAGATAATCTAGCCTATTTTGGATCCCTCTATTTAATCTTTCCTTTCTGGCAAAGGTCCTGGAGCTGATGCCCATGTCCCCGGTATTTTCTCTTTTGCAGAACAAAGTTTGCCAGGAAGACTCCAGATGGACTTAGAGGTAAGACTGCCCAGGGCTGTGTTCTCTTTAGGCTCTTAACGATCCTATAAATTTCTCCAAGACCCTCAAGCCTCTCGGTGCCTCTAATCCCGCTCCCACTAATGCCAGAGCTGCAGTTCTCAGGCTGCAATCTCACCTGCTCCTGGCTCCCTATCCCAGAGGTCAAGGGGTGTCCTGGCTAATCTGGTTGTTTAGTCCAACTGGGATCATCCCGGGCGCATCCTGACCCCTCCGGCTGCCGCGCCGGGCACCGAGAGGGGCCGCCCACCCCGTGCCTAAGCTGGCAATGTTCAATTACATTTCCCGTAATCCCTCTGTTGATCTTGCAGCCCCGGCCAGCTTTTTCTGTCTGGAGGAAGGGACAGATTGGAGGTGAATCACTCGCTGCCCTGTCCTAAGAAGATGAAGGTCAAGATAATGGGATCTCAGTATTTCTGAGAAATGCTTCTTAATCAGCACTTCCCTTTGATGGCGATTCTTTAATTCAAGGTTCATGTTTGGGGAGCCTCCAGGTAACCCCTTTGAACTCCTGCTGAGGTTCACATGTGGGTTTCCACCTAAAGCCACAGAGCAACAGACCCGGGGCCAAACGCTGACCTGCCACGCCGGCACCGAGCGGGCTGGTGCTGCTCTGAAGGAACTGCTGGGATAACACAACACCTGCAGCCAACCTGAGGAACTCAGGAAGGCACTTCCTTTCCCCCCCAAAAAAACCTACTCTGAGCAGCTACACCTGTGGCAGACACAGGGATTCTGCAATTACCACTTGGTACTCATCAGAGAGGGATGATTAAGATGACAGAGGGCAGGGTTAGATGGGATATTGGGAAGAAATCCTTCCTTGTGAGGATGCTGAGGCCCTGGCACAGGTTGCCCAGAGAAGCTGTGGCTGCCCCCTCCCTGGAAGTGTCCAAGGCCAGGTTGGACGGGGCTTGGAGCAGCCTGGGATAGTGGGAGGTGTCCCTGCCCATGGCAGGGGTGGCACTGGGTGAGCTTTATAGTTCCTTCCACCCCAAACCATTCCATGGTTTCTGGAGGATGATCACTTGTCTTGGGTGTTTCAAGCCTCACAGGAGAGGATGAAGGCAGCTGATGATGGCATTAGAAAATCCACATTATTGTACTTTCCTGCAGCACACCACAATTTACTTTAGAAGGTCTGCAGGACCCTGCAAAGACCCTCTGGCCACCGGCTGGGGGAGAGGAGAGGAACTGGGACCCAGCAAGTGGCTCACAAAGGGCTGCCACATCTGTCACTTCTTCCAGAGGTCAGCGACGGCCCTGTCAGGCTTTCCTGGGTCTCCTCCTTTAACAAGCTAATCTAACCCAGCAGCTGAAATCCCATCAACTCAACCAAATCCACCTCTGGAGATTAAAATATCATATTCACCAAGCAAAGACATTTCTCTGAGCTCCTGTGCACCTCATGACCAGGGAAAGAGCCAGCAAAGCAGTTCCCCCCCAGCAGAAAGTCCCGTTACCCCAGAGCTGGAAACAGCCAATAATTAATCTATAATTAATCTCAAATCTCAGGAAACCTGAATGGTTTCTCTGATGAGTCTGACTTCTCAGGAGTTGTCCCCAAATGGTCACCCAGAGGCCTCACCAAGGGGCCCCCAGCTGCTCTGGGGGAGGGTGGGCTGCACTCACAATTAAGAATTAGCAGGGAGATTGTGTTGCGGACTCTGAGAAGTTCTGGTGCAGGATCACAGATTTTTATAAAGTCCATGGCAGAGCACCACACACAGAGGTCAGAAGAAATGCTGTGCTGGATCCCTTTGGGCTGAGTGCCATGAACCTGGGACTTTCTCACGTTCTGATGGATGTGACCTTCTCTTCTCCCTTCTCTTCCACGCTTTGATGTTCAGAGCGCTGTGGAAGGACACCTGACTCACTCAGAGCTCATAAACTTCCCCGTGGGCCAAGCTTTCCACAACCAGCTCACACAGCCCAGTCCCCAGGAAAGCTGCAGCACCATCACCCTTTGGGATGGTTTCCCAGGAGAAAGTCTGCAGAGGGGCGGGGAAGTGCTGGGGATTGTATTTATTTACTTGTTTCAGAATTTAATGTATTTACCTCAGGAAATTTTGAAAGGTCTCTCCCCCTCATCCTGCTCAGGGAAGGGGTTCTGGCCCTGGCCTCCTGCACAGCTCTCAGCACTGCAGCTGCTCACCATTAACATGGAATTAGTTGGGATTTTGGCATTCTTTTAATGTGGCAGCTGCACAAGGTGCTGTCAGCTGCTCACAGAGGCAGGCACAGAACCACTGCACCAGAACCATGGGACACCAGACTTCACACAGGGAGGCCCATCCCGACACAGACCCCAGGGACTGAGGGATTTGAGCTGCCCCAGCCCACCCTGATGTCCCTCCCGGGAGGTCAGCACTCACCCAGCCCATTTGCACAGTCGTAGAAATCAAAGCAGTGCACGGTTCGATCCATCCCATACGGTCCCATGAGCGTCCTGGGGGAGGGAAGAGCAGCATTTTCTGTCACGGGCTCACAAGAACAGATGCACAAGTGCCCAGCCAGCACTCACAGAGGCACATTGTCCCCACCACCCTGGGACCGTCCACAAATCACTGCAGACACACAGGCTGAGGGACACAGCCCCACGTATTGCACCCACATGGGCAAAAATTAACCCCCTCCCAGCCCCCCCGAAGTTTATACAGATAAATGAGAGAATATGTGCAGGGCTGAACATCATCCTCCCCACCCAGCAAATCTGATGGACCTGTCTGTGATTCATTACCCCAGATTATCGGGGCTGGACAGCTGTCCAGCTCCCGGGAAATGAGATCAGAGCTCGGACCAATGTTCTGGGAATAAACCAGTTTCACAAACACAGGCAGCCTGTAATGAAGACAGCCGGGCACAATCCACTCCCAAGGTTTTTAATGCAGGCAGGGGGTCTGGAAAAGGGGGATACAAGATCTGCTGAGCCGCTCCAAGTCCTGCCTGGTTGGGTGGGAGCTTCTCACCACAAGCCAGAGGGGGTGGAAGAGCATCACACACCTGGGATTGCCCCGAGCCAAATATCCCACAGTCTCCCCCTAAACACCCTCAGGCAAGGTCCCAAATGAATGATCCCAAAAACACCCAGTCCCACCCTGCCCCAGCCGCGGGTGCTGGACTCCAAACCCGGGACCACCGGTGCTTCTGCTCCTCGGCTGGCCCGTGGTGGTCATCCCCCTCAGGATGGGTGACCCTTGACCTGAGGAACCCAGAGCCAGGGGTGCCAGGGGGGAAACCAGGGCTGAGGGGCTCCCAAGACCCTCCCCAGGGTTTAAGTCACAAGAGAAGAGGTGTTTCCCAATCAATATCAGGTCCCAGATCCGGACGCGGATAAGGAGGAACAACACCGTGGGAAACAACAGGCTCCTCCAAATCCAGCGGGACATGGGATAAGAATAACCCGCAGGGACTTCCCAAGAATCCAAAATAAGTCTTAAAATATCGAGCTATTCTGTGAAGCCAGATACACCTACCTAAGATTCGGACTGGGAGCTTTTTCTCCCTGATAAAAATGCACCTCCCTGATACTCCTGCGCCGTATTCAAGACTGAACAAACATCTGGCCACATCTGGCTGTCAGAAAACAGAGCTTGAAGGCGTCCCGGGAAGGCAGAGCAGCCCTGGGTCCAGGCTGGTTCAATTCCCCACCTGGGATTCCAGGGTACTTTGAGTAAATCCCGGCCGACCTTCCCCAGGTGAGCGCAGGGAGCTCAGGGTGGATGGAGGCTCCGCACGGCCGCGCTCTCGGCGGAGCAGACGCTGTTTGATACGATCAACTCTTATCAGCATCCCCGCCGCGAGGCACGCCCGCCCAGCAGCCCCGAGCTCTGCTAACGCCACAAACGCAGAAAACCCAACCAGCGACGGCGTCCTCGGCTCTTCCAGCGGCGCACCAGCCATCCCTGCCTCCCGACCCTGCTCCTGGAGAAGCCACGGCGGAAGAACCTTGGCTGGAAGTGGCCACGGGATCCCCAGGGCCCCCTCCCCATTCCCGCCCCGGCCGGGGAGGGATTACCTGCTGATAATGATGGCTCCCTTGTAAAGGACAGAGACCGCGGGCATCGTGCTGGCGGCGGCAGCCCGGCCCTGCCAGGCACCAGCCACTCCGATTTGGCAGGAGTTAAGCGATGGGAAAAAAAAAAAAAAAGGGGAAAAAGAAAAAAAAAAAAAAGAAAAAAAAAAAAAGAAAGGGGGAGGTCGGAGGGCATCACGTGGTCTCCCCGTATGCATGTTAATTCCACCCAACATTAACACAGATCAGCTCAAAACATCCCCAACTTTAGATTAAAGCTTACGCAAGCCGGAGCCACCGCAGCGCATCCGAGTGCCTGCCCAAAGCGGCGGGGCCGGGGCTGGGCCAGCCCCGAGCAGGGCTGGCCCCTCATCCCCAGCACAACGGGGGAATTACCGGGATGCATCGCTGGGAATGGCCCCTCCAGGGATGGAGGGCAGCGCTCGGTGCAGGACGTGTGTGCTCACCATCCCTAAAGGATTAAAATCCATAGCAAAGCTTTGGAAGTAATAACAGACTGTAGCACTTAGGGGGTTTAGGGTTGATGTTGGTTTTTGGTTTTTAGCATCTTTTCCAGCTCACAGTATTTCCTTCCTAATGCAAAGCAAGTTCAGCTGTTCCCCTGTCTGCTGGGAGGTCACAAGCATGATTAGCCTTTCAACAGCCTCTTCCACCCCTCCTGAGGCACATCATCCAGCTGGAGAAGCAGCAGGACTCCTGTTTTGTGGGATGTGGGGATGGAGGGATGGAAGAAGATTGTCCAAAGTTTGCCAGTGAACAGGAATGGGCCTAGGACAACCCACCTTGGGGCTTGGCAGGAACAGGCTGTGATCTTGGTGGAAAAGACCTGGTGATCTTTCCTGAGAAGAGAAATTATCAGGAAACACATTCCCCTGGAGCTGCAGGAGGACACAGGTCCTGCATCCCAACCAGCTCTGGGGGACATCTAAGGTTACAGGAGAGCTCTTGGCCCTGACTCCATCAATGGGGTCCTCCTCGTGCTGTTCCCACAGGCTCCTGGCCAGGCCCCATTAGTGGCACTCGGCCTCGTTGGCTGAGCACCGACGTGCATCCCATGTGGATGTGCCTGCTGGGGACTGCAGACTCCTTGCCATATTATTCCTTGAATCCAATGCTGTTGGATATTGCTTTTTCCATGTGTGAACAACTGATTTGATCAGCAGGAGCTTCCTGAAGGCCACGTGAAGCCTCGCTGGGCAAGTGCAAGGTGCTTCAAAACAAGGACAAATGGGAAAATTCCCCTGCATTTCGTCTTCTTTTTTTTTATTTGCTTCCATTTGAGGACATTCAGATGAAATATTAAAATCTGAGTAGACTAGACCTTTAGGTGGCTAAAACTTTCCTAAAAGTTAATAAATCTAGCCACAAAGTCAAAATTGGGATAAGTAATGCCAGCTGGACAAACACAGACTCGTCTGGCGATACATTGTGCACACCCCAGCACGGCAAGATGTGCCCACACCTGGTCCAGGTCCAGGCCTACGTCAAGGCTTTGGCCAAAGCAGGCTAAGCACAAGGGGTGGTACATGGGGTCATGTCCAAATCTCCTGGATGCTGCAGCCTTCAAGAACCTCACAAACCTGCCCATCCCCGCAGTGACCCAAGAGCAGGGAGATGCTCTTTCTTCTGCCATCCCACAAAAAATGTCCAGGGCCTGGAGAGCCAAAAATTAAGGCAGGAGGTTCCAGCACCTGGTGACCACCAGCTCTGGCTCTCAGTGGCTCATTCAAGGCTGGCCAGGAGGTTTTGTGGCTGCCCATGCACACACATTCAGCGTTGGGGTGTGGTAATCCTTCCTCTGTGCCTGTTCTATGACAGGAGCTGTTCCATACCAGGACACCGCTCCTTGTGGGGCAGGAGCATCCTGGCACCATGCCCAGCTTGGGGTGAGCTTTTTGGGCACCCCTCACTCACCAGCCTGCTGCCACTCACACTCACAATCACACTCCAAGTCCTCTGACGCTCTGATGATCATCCTGGGCACAGGAAGAGACATTTCCATCCCACCACCAAAACACCACCTGCAACCTTCCCAGGTCCTTTGAGACTCTGCTGAAACATTGTCACATAATTACTGCCTTGATCCATGGGCCAGAACCTTGGCTGGAATAAATCAGGGATGCTGAAGGGAAAGGATTGCACAAGCACTGGAGGCAATGGCAATAGGACAAAGTAGAAGTGCTGGCACAGGTTATCCAGAGAAGCTGTGGCTGCCCCATCCCTGGAAATCTCCAAGGCCAGGCTGCATTGGGGTCCATCCCCATGACAGGGGGTGGAATTAAATGATCTTTAAAGTCCCTTCCAATCCAAGTCATTCTGTGATTCTATGATAAGGTAATTTCTTTGATCAGTTTCAGAGGGGCTGCAGGAAAGCTCAGTGGAGCCAGGCCAATCCAACCCAAAACACACAGGAATATTGGAAAGTTTTCCTGTGTGGCAATTCAGTAATTCACCCACCCTGGTTTCTGCATCTCAGGGAACAGTTTCCACACTCAGCATTAAGCAGATGTGTTTGGCTGGGGCTCAGCACCTTCAAATTCAAGTCCTTCAGCAGCCCAGCCCTGGGATTCCTCATCCTTCCCACTGGCTGGGATGTTGCAATAAGCCACACGCTTGTCCACGAGGTGGTAAAGTAAATGAAAATCAAATCCAAGAGGCCCTCGGGGAAGAGGAGCAGTGCTCAGCTTCCATCTTTCTCTCCAAGCACTCAGCTCCTCAATTCCATCCTCCAAAACACACATTGACCCGGCAAAATCATAGGATGCTACTGCTGCTCCTGTCCATTAACATCTGTCTTATTAGAGGAAGTTTCAGTAAAAACATTTCAGAAGATTTTCCCTGGTTTAAAACTTGGAATCACATTCAGGAAGGATTTATAAGCCCCCAAGGGTCCCAACAGTCAACCAGTATTGAAGGCAAACATCCCACTGGCAAAGGGCATGTGCTGTGTGCTCAAGACCCTTATGGAGCTGGGACCCAGCTGAGCTACTCAGAGTTAATCCAGGATTCCCACCCCAGGGAACCACTGATGAGACTTTAGATTTCTAAATTAATAAGAGAATAGAAGTATGAATTATGTACAAACTAACCCCATGGGACTGGACAGCAGATGAACACGTGCTTCACTTGTTTGTCCACTTTTTCATTGACTGCTAGAAAAATGAGTTTGAAAACTCATTGGAAAATGGATTTTTTCCAATGGAAAAGTTACTTTTGCTTGAAATAGAAGTTGAGTGAAACTGTATCAGTCAGCTTTACTTAACACTACCATGTATAAGCAGGGGTGGGTGAAACTCTAAGTGGAATCAAAATAAATCTTGGAACAGAAGCACAAAGTTAAAAATGCTGACAGCAAAACACAGCACAAGTCAGGTGCATTTCCAACACATTTTTCTGAGCGATCACGAAGGGGAAAGTGTGGGAAAGTGAAACTGGGAGTGCTGGGGAGAGGCACAGAAACCACTGCCAAGAGGAAGCAGTGGAGAAGGTGGTGGTGATGTATTTGGGTTTCAGAAAGGAAAGGGGAAGAGGATGGCTGAAACAAGCACAGCCAGCAATAAAGTTATTTCTTCTCCTGACCCAGGTCTTGTCCTTCCCACCCAGACAGTGGATTCCAGTCCCTACGCAGCAAACAGTGCTGGGAACAGCTGGACCACGAGGGAAGGTGACGGGTTTAATGTCATTGGGAGCGTTGGCATCAAATGGTCAACATATCCAGCAGAAAATGAAAAATCCCATGGGAAGACATCACTCAAGGCTCATCTCTTGGGAAACACACTTCCATTTGGAACCGATGGGCTCAGTGAGTGCTGTCCCCAGCCAAACAGCCCTTCACAGCCTGTCTGCTCAGGTGGGCTGTGTGGGTAACCCAAAATGTTATTATATTCCATCTCTACCTGTGCCCAAAAATTGTTGTCTTAAACCAAGACATGGGGTCATCTCCAGGTCATGCTAAGGCCATACAAGAAATGAAGCCGTCAGTTTTCTCAATTATTCCAGTCCCAATATCGAGGCTAAACCCCAGGAACCAGGAGTGGGGAGCAGCCGAGTCCAGGCATGGCCAGACCCCCTGGGGACACCCAGCCTGGCCAGGTCCCACAGCGAGCATCCCTGGGTGATCCAGGTGATCCTGCCAGGACCAGATCACCCCAAACAGGGAGCAGCCCCAGGAAGGATCCTGAGCTTGGCAAAGCAGCCAAGGATGGGATGGGAACAGGAAGGTTGTGCTGAGAGCAGCAACCCCGAGCCCGCAGGGAGCTCCGTGCACAGCTGAGCGGAGGAACAGGGTCCAAGAAGGTTTGCGTGGGTGGGAATTAGAGGTGGAAAGACATCCTGCAGTGGAAGTGAGATCTGTCTGAGGGCTGTCGGCTCCGGAAAGCAGCGCTAAGAAGGTTTGAGGTGGGAGGGCTCACCCCAGCAGGGCACTGGGTCACGGTCTCTGCCTTCATCCCATCAACACCGGGAGCTGCAGCGGGAGCCAAGGGCTGCCCAGGCAGCAGCAGCAACACTGGATCATCATTAGGTGAGTTTGTTTCATGACAAAACAAAATTAGCGTAGGCTGCACAGGCTTTTACATCTGATTAGGAAAAGGAAAAATGCAACTGTGCTGCTTGCAGGATCAGCTACAAAGCGTTGGTGATAAATCAAAAAAGAAATCAGCTGCTCTGGAGCTGGGAAGGAGCTGCCCACGGTCCCAGTGCAGCCCACAGCATTTTCATAATAATACCCATGGAGTCACTGCAGATGAGCTCAGGAGATCAGGGATATTCACAGACAAGTCTGAACAGAAGAGGGAACAAACAATCATGGAATACCAGGTTGGAAGGGACCTCAAGGAGCATCTGGTCCAACCTCTCTTGGCAAGAGCATGGTCTAGACAAGGCACCCCAGCACAATGCACAACTGAATCTTGAAAATATCCAACATTGGGAGTTCCACCACTTCCCTGGGGAGATGATTCCAATGGCTGATTGTTGCCATTATGAAAAGTTTTCCTTTTGTGTCCAGCTGGAATGTCCCCAGGAGTAACTTGTACCCAAGGGAAAAAACACTGCCAAAATTACTTGTGAAGGAACAAGGCAGGCCCTACAGGAGCACTCAGGGGTGGGCAATTCCACGTTCCCATCCCAGCCCTGGGCTCAGCACCTCCCTGGGCACCCAGCTGCAGGTGGGCAGAGGGTGGCAGCAGGTGAAGTGATGCTCCAGCTCCGGGTGGGTGACACTGCTCCTCCAAGCCTGGGGTCCTGCCTCAGGACAGGCTTGTGGTGAAACCTCCTCCCCACGAGCAGGGCTGCCAGCAGCCCCACATCCATGTCCCCACACCCTAGGGACACTTTCCTCCTCCCAAGCATCACATAGACCCTAACACTCCTTCAATCCCTTCCTCTGACCCTTTCCAGCTGCAGAGGCCAGAAGGTGGCTCCTGGGGAGGGTTTCACCCTCCCCACTCTTTCTGTGGTGGGTCACCACTCACTCCCACCTGAGCCAAGCCTGAAGGTGGAGAGGTGAGAAGTATTTGAAGCAGTTTTCCAGTGCTTTCTCCTTCCTTCCGTTGGAGGAAGATATATGCCCCTGAGGCCGGATGCATGTTCTCACTCCTCAGGGAGGAAGGCCCCTTCTCCCAGGACATCTGCACCACCAGGCCACCAACACCACGGGCAGGTGGAGATGCCACCTCTCACTGCTGGCCAGGCTTTTCCATTCTTCAACCCCTTTTAGCACCCCCCTCTAAACTTCATCCCCATTTTCCAGTATCTTTCTCAGCCAGTGGATTATTTCAGCATGAGGGATTCATCCCAGTGAAAATCAGGTCTCTGCTGCCCATCACCTTCACCCCTGCATGGAGAAGGGCTTCCAGAAGGAAGCTGATCCCACCTGGAAATTATGCATCAAGTCAACTCTGGTGGAGCATTTTCTGGAGGTGTTTCTTGCCCAGGGAGAGGACGGTCAATCCATGAGCACCTGCCTGGCTGAGCTGCTCTTGGACCCTGCTGGGGCTTGGAGGGGTAAAACCACAACAGGTTACAAGTGTTGTCCCATGGACACCAACACACAGTTCTTGTGCTGTTCCAAAAGGTTTCGGCTGAGGAAAGGGCAAAAAGAGGACCTCTTCAATGAGCCTGACCTGCAGTAATTAGGAGAGACTGTTTCAGGCAGAAGGGAGGACAGGCCAGAAGTTTTTAGGGAAGGTGTTTATGGCAGAGCCCAGCTGAGATGAACATCCCCCAACATCTGCTCCAGCCCAACACTTGGATGCACCCACTTGAGATGGGGATTAACACAATTTAAATACAATCACAGGGGAAAGCTCAAACAGGCCCCTTTTCACCCCAGCACATCCAAGGTGTGGTAACACCTCTCGCATGAGGAAACCTTTCTCCTTCTTCCTCCTCCTCACCCTCCCATGAGGTGGATGATCTGCTGCTCTGCTTGGGGACTGGTCCTGTGGCCCCAGTTTGGGTGTCCATTGCCGTGAAGGGTTAACAGGATTATAAAGCTCCCTGCCTTCCTAAATCCCCTGGGCCGTGGGATTGGACTGGTTATAAACTTATTAACAGGGGCCAGTGACTGGAGGGGCTGCAGAACCTGCAGAACCTGTTGGGCCACCCGTCTGTCCACCCCGGATTGATTGGGGAAAACGTGAGAACAAGGGCAGGAAACTCACCCGAGTGAATGCATAAATATAACGATGGAAAGAGAAAGGTGAGGAAAATGGCTGGGTATGGAACAACATATTTTTGGGACAGATTTCAGAATGTGCTGCTGAGCTCAAAGCACAGCTCTTGGGAAGAGCTTGGACCCATCCCTGAGCTGTGAACATCCCTGTGCTCAAACCCAGACCCCTGCACAAGCCATAAACACACAGCAGTAACAATGCCAAGAGGACGGGGGAAGTGCTGGGCCTGTCTTGCACCCGGCCATGCCTGGCGAGGAGCTGGGAGTGGATCCAAACCCCCCAGAGCACACAGAGCGTGGTCCAGCCACGAGCCCGGCACCGCACTAATGGACACCTTCGGGGCTGATTTATTTCCTGCTGGCTCTGGCAAAGCTCCTGCATGAAAGCCACCACTGCAAAACTTGCTTAGAGCCTCCAGCAGGTGCTCTCCAGAGGAGCACAGCCATACAGGAGAGCCCTGTGGGGTCACACTGGCATCACCACCAGGAGAAACCGGGGATGAGGGATGAGCCGCTGCTCCAGACGCGGCAATCACCACTCCCCACCCTGATGCTGCTGGGTGATGGCTCATGTTTATTTATTAAATTCCTATTTCAAACTCCAAAATTAATCTTTTAATCAGCGGCAGAGCGGGGTCATCCTTATCGGAGTGCCGGGGAGGTGTTATCTCCCCGCCATCTGCTCGCCACCCTTCGCCGTGTCCCGACGGAGCCAGCAGATAGCCGGACACCAGCCAGCACATCTGGCAGCCGTCACATGTGGGGGACAGTCCCTCGGCACAGAGCTGACCGCCCCTCTCCTTCCACACCAAGTACAGCCCGGTGGGCAAAGCTGTGCGAGGGTTCAACCCAAAAATCCAGCACATGAGCAGATTTTTGAGGTAGGAAACAGAGTTTGAGCATTTTTGCCTTGCAGGGACAGGGCAGCGTGGCTTAGCAGCCCCGTGGAGCCAGGGATGCCCAGGGGACCCCAACGAGGTGACAGTGGTGCCAGACAGGGCCGTAGCTCTGTCTGCTCCCATACACACACCACAGCCCCATAACATCAGCACCCACCTGGCAGCGCTCCCCCAAACACAGCCCACGCGGTCACGCCTGTCCTGCACTACCTCCTTCCGACCGGCAACACATTCTGCCTTTTCTACACCCAAAAGCAGCAGGGAAGCATTAACACAGCATCTCAAACCACCCTCTCGGTCGCTGCCGCCCCAGGGTGCTGCCCTCACCAGCCTGCCTGCACCCCCACGGGGGCAGCCGCCCCGCAGCCCCCCCCCAGCCCTCGCTCCAATGACCTACTTCAGCCGGAGACGGATCATGTCCCAGCAGCGTCAGGGATCACGGTCCCTGCTGGCTCTGGGCTCTTGGTCTCCGCTGGGGAGAAGCCGAGGTTTGGCCAGCCCAAGAAAGCCTCTGCCAAACCTCAGGGTGGTCCCGAGACCCCGCCGGGGCCCACGCCGGCTCTGGACCCGGCCCACTGACCCCAGTTAATCGGCTAAAGCCGCACGCTCTGAACCCTGGCCCCGGCCAGAGCCGTGCTCCGCCGGCTCTCTCTGCCCTACATAGACATCTGCGGCCGCCCAGCGCCCGCCGTCACCTCCCGTCCCCTCCGCCGCCTTCCCCGCACCCACCGGGGGCCCTGCTCCGCGCCCACCGCTCCCCGGGCACCGGCACGGGGGGCACACGGTCCTTTTGGGGAGGTTTGGTGAAGTGGGAGAGCTCAGCGCCAGGGCTGCAGCAGGAGCACCCACATCTGCTCGCAGGGGCTGCAGGTGCCTCCACAGTTCCTGCCTGGAAAACAAATCCCCTTCCCCACTCCTGGCTGGTACCAGCCTCACTTGTGCGCTGTCCCTGAAGGTGCTGTGGGACCCCCATCAGACCCTGCCCGCCGGAGAGGGGCCACCAAAATTAATTGAATTCAACCCCGCCAAAAGCCACGGGGTCAGTGAACTCATCCTCCCTGACGCCATCCCTGGAGAAGGGATCCAAGGAGCCGAGCGATGCCCGTTCCCGGGGGGCAGCAGCCCGCCCTGCTTACCAGTAAATGAGGGACAGCCCATCGAAGCGCTCCAGGGGTCGGCCACGGGGCTGGAGGTAGGACATCATCCGGGGCCGCCGGTCCCCGCCGGGCCCTCAGGGCTGCCGTGGCCGGCTCCTGCTGCCCGGGGCCATGGGCTCCGAGTGCCAGCGGCTGGCAGGGCTCCCCGGCACGGCTCCCTGGCACGGCTCCCCGCCGCAGCGGCTACATCTAATCCCAGCGGGCAAGCATGTGATCGCCCCTCTCCCGGCTGCCCCAGCTAAACCCTGCCCGTGGCTCCGGTGCCGCGGGGCCGGCCGGGCACGGAGCGGCGGTGCCGCTGGCCGGGACGCTGCGGGGGTGGCTGATTCCAACCGGCGGGTCTGAGCCGCACCACGGCGAGTGCCTTGGCCACGGGACCCCCACGGCAGCTAGCAAAGTGTCCCATCACCCGTGTGCCGCCGTCAGAGGGGCACAAGTCCCACTCTCCCTATCCACCACGGCTCTGATTCAATAAACTGAGCATTTATTTCAGCACGATGATCCCTTCACCCCTCTACGAGCGAGCCCCCCCTCAACTTGCACTTGCAGTGGTTGCTAATGATGGTTATAATCATTAATGATGGTTATAATCCATGGTTAACCTGCCACCACAAACTATTTAAAGACAATTGTAGGTGTCTCTGCACTAAGCCTGGGCTGTGGTGGCGCTCCCCCCCTCCCTGGCCACTGCAGGATAATATTTTTCATATATATATATGTATATATATATATAATATATATTAAAAAAATATTATTTAATATGGGGCAAGACAAGTCTTGCATTTGGGTATTTTCCATCCTGTTTAAGGTTGTCTGGTCCTACCCTGGCATCCAAATTATCCTTTAGACTATTTGGAAAGCTCTGGGAGTGAGTGCTGGTGGGCAGATGGAAACTGTTTGAAGTGGGGTATTATCCCGGAATGTGAATTACCCCAGAGCAATGAGGTCACAGCCAGCCCTGTCATGTTTGCCCGTATCCAGCTGTGGATGGCATGGATGGACAGCAGTACAGACAGACAGGTCCCTGATTCAGGGCAATGGAAAAGTTGCAAATGAGCACCAACCCACTGCATGATGTGTATTTTATTTCTCCCTCTCCCCATCAGTCATGATCCCAGGGCAGCAACCGGGGGTGGCCAGGACCTGGGGATTAGGTGAGCCCTGGGGATTATGAAATGCATCTGTCTGTCTGCGTCTGGTGTGGCCTGGGAAAGCCCCGCTGGCCCCACCAGGGCCAGGTCCTGTGCTCACCACTCCCCCAGTTCCAGGTAATGCTGGGACATAGAAATGTGGAAAATCCTTAGTGGGAAGGGATCCACAAGGATCATGAGTCCAACCCCTGACCCTGCACAGACACCCCAACAATCCCACCCTGTGCCTGAGAGCGTTGTCCAAACTCTCCTGGAGCTCTGGCAGCCTTGGGGCCGTGCCCATTCCCTGGGGAGCCTGTTCAGTGCCCCACCGCCCTCTGGGGGAAGAACCTTTTCCTGATATCCCGCCTGACCCTCCCCTGACACAGCCTGATGTCATTCCCTCAGGATGGGGCAGCTGGGGACTAGCTGAGGGAAACACTGAAGAGCAGAACTGACGACAATCGGTCTGTCCAGCCACTGCACCCCAGCCCTGAGCCCAGGCATCCCGCGGGAGTTGGGCATGGCAGGGCTTTTGGGAACTCAGTGGTGGCTGGTGGCATCTCCAGCCAGAGCACGAGCGCCCATGTGACACGAGTCGGGACACCTCCATCCCCAGGGCGAGTGCAGCCGCCCCAGCCCCTGCCACCCACGCTGTGACGGGCCCCAGGAGGACGGGCCGTGCCCGGGGTGCACCCGAAGGCGCTGCTGCCGGGATAAGGGGGGGAATTAAGGCTGATCCCGCTCGGCATCCTTTCCGAGTGACTGTGCAGGATGTGCCGGTGCCAAAATCCTTTTCACCTGTCGCCTCCCAGCCCGGTGACAGGTCCCCTGAGGAGGCACAGTCCTCCGCCCAGGACAGCCGTCACCACCTCGTCCCTACCCCGCTGTACGATGCAGCTCTGCTTTACACCCTGCCCCGGGCCAGCTCTGCGACGCACCCCTGGCCAGGACCCCCACGCATCGGGGCACCCATTGTGCGTTTGGGGGGCATTTGGGGGGCGCGACTTCCCCAGCCGAGCGATCCCTCTGCCGAGGGGTGCTGGGGTGGGGAGAGCCGCCTGCTCCCAGGGCTGTCGCAACCCGAGCCCGGGCGGTGCTGGGTGTGAGCCCCGGGACTGGTTTGTGCCGCCGGGAGAGGACGGGCAGCTGGGTTTGCCGAAACCGCGGGGAGCGGGCGGGCGCGGGGTGCCGGGGTGCCGCGGCCGGCTCAGGGCTGGGCCGGCCTCTCCCAGTCTCACCAGTCGGGATTGTCTCAGGCAGTGTCACCCTGCTCTGGGGCAGGACAGCACCCAGCAGCCACGGGGACGACGGGGCCACGCTGAGCCTGCCCTGGTGCCACCGGTCCAGCTCTGCCGAGGCACCCGGGGCGCTGGGGCATCATTTCCACTGCCCTCCTGGCAGCTGTCGGGAGCCTGCCGGGACACCCCATGGATGGGTGCCCGCCTTGCCCACAGCCCTGGGGGTCACAGCATCCCCCGAGGCGGGCTCGTGGGGTGAATCACCGTGACGTGCTGCCGAGCCAGGCGCTGCCTTGCCCTTTCCCCCGCGAGTTCCCGTGCAGGCGGAAGCGGGGCATTATCTCCCTCGCCCATCGGAGGCAGCTGCCCCTGGGTGCGCTCCAGCTGCATATTTATAGAGATGCAAACATTACACCCCGGAAATTCCCAGTCTTTACATCACAGGCCAAAGCCTGCAGTGAAGCCCTGACCTTTTTCCTTCCTCTTGGGGTGTTCTGGGGGACAGTGACAGAGTGACCCTGGCCATGGGAAATCACAGCCAGGAGCAGTGCCCCTGCATGGGCGCCCAGGGTTGCAGCACCGTGCCACTGTGGAGGCACCAGAGAAGCTACGGATGCCCCTGGAAGTGTCCAAGGCCAGGCTGGATGGGGCTTGGAGCAACCTGGGACAGTGGAAGGTGTCCCTGCCCATGGCAGGGGGGCCTAGATGAACTTTAAGTCCCTTCCAATCCAAAGCACTCTATGATGATTCTATGATGACAACAACGATGATGATGGCACCTGTGTGTCCCCACTGGGGATCTGGGGCCCACCTCCATGTTCCCCATTCCTTCATGAGACAGGAGAATAAGGACCAAGAGCAGCTGCTGCCTCCTCGAATGCATCGAGTACATCGTGATCTTAATATCCTGATGCCACCAGCCCCGTTGTACAGTGTTCAGTGCCATTCCAAAAGTCATGGCTGGGGACACAGGACGGGGACCTGCCGAGGTGGGGGTGTCCCCCTCACTCCTCCCCCAGTTTGGTGCAGATGCCCCTATCCCTCCTCAGTGCTTGCTGTGTGCACCAGCACCCCAAAGCCACCCCGGCACTGGTGACAACATGGCTCTTCTGCTCTGTGCTGTGCCGGGAGGATGAGGAAGAGCCAAACTTAATTTATTCCATGCTGCATTTTCATGCCAAGTGAGTCAGAGCACCGGCCTCTCTCAGCCTTTGTTTTGTTTGGCTGCCTGCACCCGCTTTTGCTTGGTGTTTGTTCAGTTTTAACTCCCTTGATGGCACTTGGGCTCAAACCAGCAAGTGCAGCAGAAAAAGCCACTTCCCTGCTGGGACAGGAGCTTTCCCATCCTTCGGCATCGGGAGTGATGCACTTGTTTTATTCTATGTATTTCTTGCAGCTTGAGGAACCCTGAGCCTGGTCCTTTGAGCCACCACATCCCACAAGACCCATGTAAAGCCATCGGGGCTGCGGGATGGGGTCAGAGCAAAGCCAGCCTTAAACGGAGCTGGGGGAGGTTTTGGCCGGCACAGGAGCAGTTAGGAGCGAGCACGGGCGCATTCCTGTGCTTGTGGGAGCCGTGGGGAGGAAGCGGCAGCACCGGGGTGTTTCAGTGCCCTGTTTTCTGCCGTGCTGCCTGCGAGCTGGAACTCCCTTCCCACCCCAAACCCCTGCCACGGGGGCGAGCAATTCAGCTGGGCCCTCCAAGGGCTGTCAAAAAGTCCCACCCAGAAAACAAATGAGTTTTTGACTCATCCACTGTTGTGTTCCACCGAGCTTTTGGAAGAAATTGCCGAGTTGTTTTGCCTCTATCCTCCCCCATCAAAAGTCAATTCCAAAAATTCTTCATTGAGGAACACTGCTGAATATCTGCCAGAGCTGATCATCTCCATGTCTGGCTCCTCTGCTGGTCCCCAAAACCCCTCGACACTCTGCCACGGTGCCTTTTGGGACACACAGGGAAGGGGATGCCACCACCCCACTGCTGGCCTGACCTGCTCAGCCCTGGTGCCATCCCCAATTAGAATGGGCTGTGTGGGGTGGGCTGGGGGGACACGGTGGGATGGCCAAGCCCATGGCACAGGTGTCAGCAGGGAATGAGACCCCGACTGGTGCCCATCCTGCCCCTGCTGGCAGCAGGGTCGGCCTCGGCCAGGGTGGTGGGGCTGGCCCAGGGTGGAGCAGGGTGTGGGATGCCGGAGAAGGGCTTGCCAGGAAAATGTCATCTTGTTGCATAAAATGTGCTCCTCTCCTGCTCCCCTCCCGCAGCAGCAGCAGCTCAAGAGCTTCTTACCCAGGTTAAGTCAATATTGCCACATTGCTGCCTCTGTCGAGGTGCTCAGCCCCGTGCAAGGAGCTCGACGGGGGTTTTAAGGGCTGGAAAGGAGCCAAGGGAACACATCTGGGTGGGGGTTCCAGCAGTGGGGGCCTCGGCATCCTCCCACGAGCCCCCCACTGCCCTGCAGCGGGGCCCACACCTGCCTGGCAGCTCCCTGGGCACGCCAGGCTCCTGCCTGGCAGGACAACCCCACTTCTCCACGCTCAAGGGGCTCCAGAGGAGCTGGTGGCACCGGGTCTGGATACCGGCACGGGGTGTGCCAGGCCCGACAGCAGCAGGAGATGGGAGGGCACAGAGCACAGCAGGGAGCAGCTGCATCAGTAAAGCCACCTAAAGGCACATTTGCAAAATACATGCTGGAAAACCAACCCCTGCAGACCCCAATCGAGGAGGAAACCTCAGCACGGGATGTGCGGTGCTTTGGGCAGGCACCAGAGCCCGTACAAGAGCTGCCAGCACCCCCAAACCACAGGCCCCCAGGTCCCCAAAAGCACCCTGTGCACAGAGGCTTTGTGCAGTGCCTCTGATCCCAAGCCAAGGTAAAGGCAAAATACCTGGGCAGTTTACATAAGACATAGTTTTCCACTACGCCGGAGTTTCTCTCCGCCTGGTGTTTCACCCAGCAGCTGCAATTTTGCTGCTCTCAAGGGCATTTGCACACAAAAATGAGCCACGCCAGAGATGAGGGGAGATTAGGAGGATTAAGGCTGCAGAGCTGGCGCAGGAGGAGATGGAACACAAACCCCTCTGGTAGGCAAAGGCATTTCATCCCTAAACCTCTGCTCACCTCCACACAGGGTTTAAGGAGGGGGGCTCTGCAATGGTTCTGGAAGCTGGAAGAGGAGCAACTGGTCCCTGGAGCATCCAGAACATGTTGCTGCTGGAGACTGGGGGGATTCAAAAGCACGAAAACCAGAAAGTGTTTCTAGTGCCAAATAAAGACATGCAGAACTTCACACAGTGAAATAAAAGTAATTGGGACAGGTTTATCCCTCCTTGCCTCCCCTTGTGTTGGGATTGGAGGGAGGACTAGGATGCAGGTGCTGCCTGGGCAGGTTGCATGGGGATGCTCACAGCCTCTGAAGGAACCAGAGCATCTGAAAAATCCTCCCCCCAAAAATAGAGGAACACTGGTCTGCTGCTCAGCATGGGCAGGAGCCTGGCACTGGTGTGTGGCCAAGACAGAGAGTGTGCCAGCCTCGAGACACTGCCAGCCCACAGGGGTCAACGGGTATTGAGAATCAGATGAATGGTTCCTACCCACAGGATTCTCACAATCTATTTGGAAGCAAAAATGGAAGCTGGGCACCGTGAAGACAAAGCCATAACCTCAGTTACAGTTAAAATGGAGCTGGTACCATGGCGGGTAACTGAGAGAGGCCAGAAACGGCCCCAGCCAGTGCAGAGTCAGGCCCCAGCCCTGGTTCTGGCTGTTTGGGGGCTGCTCTGGGAGCGCTGCCGCTGCTGGGCTGCTCCAGCCTCACCCCATCACCCCGGCAGCCAACACGGTCCAAGTTACACTTCACTCAATCCCAGCAGGACTCTGCCACCCCCACCACCACCAGATCCACCTGTGGCACAGCCTTGGGCTCCTGGGAGTGTGTTAAATCTGTCCCTGCCCGCCAAAGGCTCGAGGGTGCTTGGCTGGACAGGCCATGGACACAAAAACGCCACTGTTTTGCAGAGTGACAGCCCAGCCCCGAGCAGGTTCAAGGCTCGGGGGGCATTGGCTGTGGGTTCCAGCCTCACAGCCCAGTTGGCCTCTGGTCACACATTCACCACCCAGAATGGGATGGCAAATCCGGGCAGCATGGCCAGACCACCCCAGTGCCACAGAGCCTTCGGCACGCTCAGCTCCTGCAGGAAAACCACCTCTCACCCCCCAAAAGGAGCCAGGAGGACAACCCACACCACACGGGGATGGAGGAGGCTCCCACACACACACACACACACACAGACACACACACAGACACACACTTGCCTTGCACTGTCGCTGCCAGGACCCGCAGCCTCCCCGCGCTCCGGGCAGGCACAGCCGGACCCTCGCGGGAGTGTTGGGTCGGCCGGAGGGCTCTGCGCTCTTTAAGGGCGCCCGGAGCACAGGAGATCCGGCACACGCAGGGGATCAGGATCAATAGGTCACAGTGTGCACTGACTTGCCCCCAGAATGAAAATCAGCAGAGGATTTGGGGCTGGTGGGGAAGCTACAATCAGGGCTTTAATCCCGCATGGGCACAAAATCCCAGGATAAAAAGGCCAGAGCTGGTCCTAATTGCTGACTGCTGTGTGCATGTGTGAGCAAAACCTCTTAGGCTGCGGGGGGCCTGGGGGAGGCATCTTGTGGCCTTATGGAGTCCTTTAGGTTGGAACAGGTCTCTGAGAACATCGACTCCAGTTCCCCGAGCACCACCATATTCACCACTAAGCCAAGTCCCCAAGTGCCACATCCACACATCTTTTGAATCCCTCCAGGGATGGGGACTCCACCACTGCACTGGCAGCCTGTGCCAGTGCCTGAGCATCCTTTCAGTGAAGTAGTTTTCCCCAGTATCCAATCCTGGCACAACTTGAGGCCATCTCCCCTTGTCCCATAACTCATTGCCTGGGAGCAGAGCCCGACCCCCCCCTGGCTGCCCCCTCCTGTCAGGGAATTGTGGAGAGCCAGAAGGCCCTCCCTGAGCCTCCTTTCCTCCAGGGTTCCTCAGCTGCTCCTGGTGCTCCAGCCCCTTCCCCAGCTCCATTCCCTTCTCTAGACACACTCTAGCCCCCAGGACTCAATGTCCTTCTTGTCGTGAAAGGCCCAAAACTGACCCCAGGACTGCAGGTGCCCCAGCAGTGCTGATGCACCTCGAGGAGCACCGGTCACTGCTAAAGGACAGAGCCACCCCCCGTGACCGTCCCTCTGTGCCCATCACCCCTGGCCTTGTCGGGGCTGGGGACCCCTCGAGCTGCTCCCCACGCCTGCCCTGGCTCCCGGGGGATGTCAGGTTGACCCTGCACATCTGGGGGGATCCAGCCCTGCCACCCCTTTCAGGCCGGGCTGGAACCGGGAGCGCGGGGCTCCGCCGGAGCCGGGGGAGGATGCTGCGGGGTGGAGGGGGCGGGCCGGGCAGCGGCAGGCAGGAGGCAGGAGGAGGCAGGAGGAGGCAGGGGCGGTGCAGCCCCGTCCCGCCTCCCGGCGGGGCCCGGCCCGGTGGCGGCGCAGAGGCTGCGGGCGGCGGCGGGGACGGGCAGGAGGAGCGCGGCGGGCGCCGTGCGGGGACGCGATGCACTCGCTCTTCAGGAAACGCAACAAAGGGAAATACAGCCCCTCCGTGCAGAAGAAGAGGTGAGTGACCCGGCCCCGGGCAGTCCCGCTCCTGCGGGACGTGCAGAGCCGCCATCCCGGGGATCCTGCCCTGCAGCATCTCCCCACCCCGCGCCGAGGCTTGGCGGAGCTGAGTCCCCCCGAGGTGTGGGAACCCTCCCGAGGAGCGGAAACCTCTCGAGGTGTCCCCGAGGTGTGGGCATCCCCGAGGAGTGGACATCCCCAAGTGTGGGACCCTCCCGAGGAGTGGAACCCCGAAGTGTCGGCACCCCCAAGGAGTGGGTACCCTCGGAGAGGTGGGCACCAGCCGAGATGTGGGAACCTCCCGAGGAGTGGGCATGCCCGAGGTGTGGAACTCCAAAGTGCGATATCCCCGAGGTGTGGGCACCCTCCGAGTTGTGGGAACCCCCCAATGTGTGGGAACCCCGATGTTTGTCCCCCTCCCATGAGGTGTCAGCTCCTCTCCGAGCTGGGTCCACATCTCCTGCGCCGGGCGTGGGCACAGAGATTGTTTCTCCCAGTTCCCCTCCCATCGCAGTAGCAGCAGCTCCAACGAGGACCCTTCCTTCGCTTCCCAGGTGTTTGCTGGGTTAGGTCTTAGGGAAAAGTAGTCTGGCTGTTCTCCACCTTTGCCCCCCTGTTCCCTCAGGGAACATCTGTCCATCGTCGTTTCCTTGGTTTTCTCTGGTGGGGTGGGGACGCGTTTCGGCTGAACGGGTTTAAAAAAAAAAAAAAAAGAGCAGCTTGTTGAATGTGCCTTGTGAAAGGTCATTGATAAAAGGGAAAAGGTGTAAAAATCCCTCCCCAGGAAGGCTCAATCCCGCTCTAGGCTGGATGCTGGGCAGTCCCCAGACCCTGCCTGTTTTTCCAGAGAGGTGGATGTTGGGATGAATTCAGAAGCGTGTGCTGTGTTTCCCAGAGGAGCTGCGGGGGCTCTGGAGCATGTGGAGTGCTCCAAGATTGTGAGGGATTCGAGGATTCAAGATTCAATACCAAGGCTTGTTCACCCTTTTTCACTCCTCTCCATCGGCACCTGTCCTGGCTGGTGGACTCGGAGCAGCCCCTCTACTCCCAAAAAGTCTCCTCTGGGAAGGAAACTGGGGAGCTGGTGCAGGGGCTGAGGTGCCTTCGAGGATCCAGAAAGGGACAAGTCAGCCCAGAAGGCGTCGACATCTTCTAAGCTGGGGAGCCCCTGGCTGTTCCCTGCCCACGGGAGCGCGGCTGTGGCGAGCAGGAGGGTGTTCCCCGCCAGGGGAGGGTCTGCCCGGTGCTGCCCTGGCACAGGGGTTTTGCTGAGCTCCCTCTGTTGGGGCTGAGACTCCAGCTGCAGCCCTGGGGAATGTTCCCCCGGCAGCCCGGCTGGCTCAGCAGGGCCGCCCAGGCTCCGGCTCCCAAAGCCCGGGGCACGGTCTGCTGCCAGATCCTGCCCCGGTGAGAGCAGGCAGCAGGAGACGGGGGTGGCACGGAGCCCTCTGAGGCTCTGCACCTCCCCTGATAGCCCCGGCGTTCCCATGGGTGAAGGATGGTGCAAATACCCAGTCGCATTTCTAACCTTCGGGAGTGTGAGTGGGCGGCTTGAAAGTGAGAAACCCCACACCTGGGCGGGCAGCTCAGGACTCCGAGAGCATCAGGATGCTGGGAAGCAGGAGGAGACAGACCTGCTTTGTGCGGGGTGTCCGCTCTGGAGCTGTGGCCGGGCCCCCCACGCTGCTCTCCGCGCTCTGCCAGCCCTGGTACCCCGTGCTCTGGTCATCGGCCGGCGGACGGGCTCAGGAAGGAAGAAGCCTTCCCTCTGCCGCCCTGCCTGGAGCCCAGCGGCTCTGGGCAGGTGCCAAAGCACCTCCGAAGGCTGCGGGCCAGGCTGAAATCTCTGTTTTTCTGGCTGGTGGTGGCTGAGGAAGCAGCGCAGGGCTGTGCCCGGGGCCACCCTCCCTCCCTGCGCCCCGGCTGTCCGTGCACACCTCGGGGAGAGCTGTGCTTATTAGCCCCAATTTGTTAATTCCTGCCTTGGAGTTTACAAACATCTGTGAATCCAGGGAACACTCCCACCGTGTGGAAACAGCCCCACCATCAAGATGGGGAAGCCGGTGCCCGACCGGTTAAACAACTTGCTGGAGGAGGATTGCGAAGTGAGGAGCTCCTGCGCCCCGTCCCCTGCTCCAGGCACTGCCAGGCTCCCAGCCGGCTCCCGCCCAGCTCTGCTGCCAGGAAAACAGAGCAACACTCCTAAAATCAACCGCCCGCCCCCGCCGTCAACAGGGAGCGAGATTTCGACACCGCGGGAGCCCGGCCTCATCCTGCGCCCTGCGAGGCTGCGCAGGGGCTGCACCCTGGGCAGGGCTCAGTGCCAGGGTGCTGCCCGTGACGGAGCCTTCAAAGCACGGAGGGACGGGGCAGTAACCCAGCACTGGTTTGGCAAGAGTGCGGGGCTCTGGAGCGTGTCCTGCCAGCACCAGGAGCCAGGGCTCCCAGCTCAGCTGATCCAGTCAGAGGCTGCCCGGGCAACATCGGGCAGCAGGTCAGAGCCTGATAAGGAGCCATGGGAGTCTTGGTGCCTTCTTCAGCCTTGGGACAAACCCTTCCAGGATGGGAACATCTCGATGAGCAGCACTGGAGAGTCAAGATCCCCACAAGTCTGTGCAGCCCAAGCCAGGTGCTGCAATCTGCCCACGAACAACTCTTTGTCCCCCTGGATGTGATGGCCACCCTGTCCCAACCCCAACCTGGGCTCAGCCTCCCATCCAGCAGCACCAGGGTGCAAGTCTCTCCTTAGGAATATCTGCTGCAGCTCTGTGGTCTGCCTGGGCTTGTGGTTTCCAGGCTCAGTAGCCATCCCCATTGAACCCTGGGCACATGAGTAGATGTGTGGGCATCTCCCTGCCTTGGCTGGGGAACCTGGAGGATGATGGTGGCATTTCTTTTGTCTCGTGGACTTTGTTGCTTTATTCTGCTCTTGCTCATCCCCTTCCAGTACCATAAGGTCCTGGGATTCAGCCAGGACTGCTGTGTTGTTAGCACGGATGTGTGTCCCTGGGAGGGAAGGCAGGAGCCTTGAATACAGACATAGTATGGGGGAAAATCATCAACCTCCTTCCACATCATCTTCCTCAAGCACTTGCTGTGCTTAGAAGACAGGAGGTTGGCTTCTCTCTTGGAAAATCCAGGCTTGGGAGGTAGAAAACAGTGAGGGAGGTGAGGCCCTGGCACAGGCTGCCCAGAGAAGCTGTGACTGCCCCATCCCTGGAAGTGTCCAAGGCCAGGTTGGACGGGGCTCGGAGCACCCTGGGATAGTGGAAGGTGTCCCTGCCCATCTAATTCAAATCACTTGATAATTTAATGATAAAAACCAGTTCAGCCTTCACAGTTGCTGCTGAAACTCTCCCTCCTGCCAGTAGGAAAGATGTTCATCCTTGGGGTCTCCTGGTGAGAACATCCACCCAGGAAGGCTCCCAGCCCTGGAGACCCTTACCAGTGTGAGGAGTCCCACTCCCCATCTAAGAGGGACAGCTCTGCCTGCAGGGCTGGCACCATTTCCAGAGGCTGTTTTGGAAGGGCTGGAGTCAGCAGGAGGCCCAGACAGCAGGTGAGTCAGGAGCTGCTCTGTACTTAGGGCAGAGCAAGCCTCCCCTCGCCCGCCCTATTTCTGCTCTCATTTCCATGCACATTACAATAAAATATCACCATTCCTACGAGGGAAGATAAATACAGCTGGAACAAACTGGGCTGAGCACAGTAACCCTGCTGTCCAGCTACGCCCCGACGTGGGCAGCTTGACAGCACTCTGCTCTGAGTTTTCAGCCAGATCTTAATCTCTCCCAAACCTGAATTACTGCAGCCAGAGCCCAGCCCTTGTGCCCTCTGCTCTGCCACAGTTTCACTCTGGTGTCCTCGTAAGCAGCATAAGAGAATTTCCTGCAGTGGGAGCTGTGGCTCGGGGAGCTTTAAGGACATTTTTAGCTCTGTGCTGTGGCCTTCTGGAGGATTCGTGCAGTTTAATCCCTCGTAAAGTCCGGCCTCCAGCAGCAGTGCTGACACGGATGTGTCTTCTATGAAATCTGTGTAAATGGACATGAAATGGGGATGGAATTGAGAGCAGCAGTGGGTGGTCACTGCCTGATGCACTGATTGTCCATCCCAGTGGTGGGATGCAGTAAGCAGGACCAGGATCTGTGCTCAGCCCCCTCCTCAACCCACTCACCTGTCCCTGGCCAAGCCATCCCACCAGGAGAAGCTTCTGGCATGGGAAGGTTTCCCAACAGGAGAGCAGGGGCACGGCCAGCACCACTGAGCAGGACAGAGCCCTGCCCATTTACCCTCCCAGCAAGGACCAGATTCATGGGACAAGCTCCCAGCAGGAGCCTTCCCAGGGATCTCAGTCAGCTGGAGCAGTTACAACTCCAGGAGTGTCTGAACATCCTCCCTTGGAGGGATTAAGGAAACAGCCTCCTTGTTTGGAAAAAAGGAAACTTGAGAAATCAAAGGGATTTTCTACCACCTGCCAGCAAGCACAAAACCTTTGAACATCCTGGAGATACTGATCTCAGGTGGTTTGCTCCAAAAACTGCTCTTACCAGTGAGGGAGCAACCTAATGAGGAGACAAAAAACAGGAAGAGAGAAAAAAAAGTCCAGTTTTTAACAGCAAAGCTTCTGTATCACAATAAGTATAATCATACTTGTCTGTTGAGAGAACTTCTCAATAAAAAAACCCCAAAAAATCACAACTAAAGCACTAAGAAAAACACTAAAGCCCTAAGAAAACCCAAGACAAAAACCCCTTAACCCTGAGAAAATCCCCTAAACCTTCAGAAATACCCAAGCCCCTCGAAAACAAAGCATCACCTGAGGTCAGAATTGTGGTACCTGGATGAAGTGCTGTCTGTCATGGAGCAGCTGCTTCCTCACAGCCCCCCCAGAAAGGAGAAACACAAAACACCCCTCCCATTCCTCATGGGAATGACCTGGGATCCTTCACCCCAGCCAGGCATTGACAAGAAACAACTCTTCTGCTGAGCACAGCTTTCCATGAGAGAGATCATTTTTTCCTTCCTGACCGGAGAATGTTAAAGTTCTCCAGAAATGGCAAAGCCAGTTTTTCCAGGCTTTTTTTTTAATTCTTTTTTTCATCTCTCAAACAAAGCCTTATCTATCCCAGCAGAGCAGCTCTGCATTTCCCTCCCCTCTGCTGCAGCCTCACAGGGGCCGTGCCCTGGGCACCTTTGCTCCCGGCTCTGCTCAGTCTCCTGTGTGCTGCCTATCCCAGCTGGGCCCTTGCCAAATCCTGCCCTTCTCCCTCCCCAGCTCTGCTCCATGCTCCAGCCATCCCCTTCAGCCTGTTTCTTGGCCCTGGCTTCCCTTTGTCTTACCCTGCCAGCAGCTCTGCTCCAAAGCCTGGATGCACCCACTACTCTTCCCAGGAGCTTCCCAAAAGAGCCACATCCTGTAAATACCTTCCAAATGCCTTTCCTGGGATGGCCAAGGCTTCCTGACTGCTTTGCTCATCACTTTGTGCTTATCCTGCACAGAATCATGGAACGGTTTGGGTTGGAAGGGACCTTAAAGATCATCTAATTCCATCCCCTGCCATGGGCAGGGACACCTTCCACTATCCCAGGGTGCTCCAAGCCCCATCCAACCTGGCCTTGGACACTTCCAGGGATGGGGCAGCTACAGCTTCTCTGGGCAACCTGTGCCAGGGCCTCACCACTCTCACAGGGAACAACTTCTTCCTAATATTCCATCTAACCCTTCCTCTGGCAGTGGGAAGCCATTCCCCCTTGTCCTGGCACTCCAGCACCTGCCCCCTCACAGCAGATGAAGGGCACAGGGAAGCCAACATCCTCCATCTCCTGGCATGGAGATTTCAGGCAGGCTTCAGCTTTCCCAGTCCCTATTTGACATCCAGATGGATGCAGGGACTGTGCTCATCCTCTGTTTTATCAAGACAGACACAGCTATGGAGGGGACAGGTGGATAATTAACAGGGTTCTCACATCAGTAATGTCCAAGCTGGTTGATGAAGTGGCACAGAAGAGACAAGCATGGAGAAATACACAAATAAGGGAGATTTTACATGAGAGGTTCCCATTCTCTCTTATTTCTCTATTTATTTCTGCACACTTGTTACTCCTGCATTTCCAGCAGCAGTGGGATGAGCAGAGCACACACCAACCCTCCCTGCACCAGGATGGGGTGCAGAGGAGCAGCTCCCCGATGCTGCAGTTTTGGGATCCAGCTCCCATGGGAGTTTTATTGGAGTTCCCTGTCCCACAGCCTCAGCTGGTGACTCTCACATAAACCACAGAGGTGGAGAGAGCAAACAGCTTCTCTGGGGTGCGTCAGGAGAGCCGAGCCGTGCCCACATCACATCCCAGCATGTCCTTGCTTGCTCCGGGCGAGCGCTGGGTTTCTTTTCCCTGGTCACCCAGACACTGCACGTGAAAGCAGCAGTTTCTGGATTACAGGCAAACCATCCCCTCCGACACAGGGAATTGCCATCCTCCACCCTCCCACTCCCCCAGCCCCGACAGCTGCTCCCGGTCCCTGCAGTGATGGAGAAGGGATGTCACCCTCTCCGGGTACCACGGCCCTGGCACTGGGTTCCCTGAGCCATGGAGCGGGTGGGAGGTGAGGAGGGGTGTCCAGGGGCAGCACTCCCGGCTTGGGAAGGGGCTGGCAGGGCACAGGCAGCCCCGGGTGATAATGGGGGTGAGGAGAGCTTGTGGCTCAGACCTCAGGGAAGAGCAGGGAGAAGGGGCTGAAGGGCTCATCCTTGCCTGGACACATCAGCCCCATCCCAAACCAGCCCTGCAAAGCCGGTATCTGAGCAAGAGAGTCAGGGCCTGGGTGCTGCTCTCACTGGTTCCAGCACCTGAGATCAGTTTTACTGTTGCAAAGTGAGCACAAAGGCTGGGCCAAGGCTCCAGGCTCAGCTCTGCCAGACCAGGTCAGCAGCAACAGCTCGGGAAGCTGTGGCTGAACCACCACCAGAAAATCCCTGCTTAGCACTATTTCCTCCCTACCATTTAGAGGCTTCAGTCAAAACCAGAACAAGAAAAGCTCCAGACTTCTTCTGATTTTTGGGATGGTTTTTCCATCCATGCTATAGATCCACTGAAACCCTGCAGGTCCATCCTTGGGCTTGCTGGAATCACCGAGAACAAGGTAGGGCACACGGAGAGGAGCTGGCAACAGCTCCCAGCTCCTGCCCAGCTCAGTGCCAGTCCAGCTCCCAACTCTCACAGCGAACCATCCCAAGCTCCCACCTGGATAATGAGCCTCTCCCACCCTCAAAGCTCAGGTGGCCTCTGGTTCATGGGTGGGAGATAAGGAAGGCTCTGTGGTGGCCGCAAGCTCTCCCTGGATGCATGAGATGCCAGCTCTGAGCAACCATTACCTGAAGACACCCAAACACGTGCAGCACGTTTCAGTCACCCACTTCAAACCACTGATTCCATCTGATGTTTTCCCTGGTTTATGTGGGATGATGAGGGTTGGAAGAAACCCCAGAGTGGATTTTGAGGAGCTGCTTCCACCGTTGCAGCAGGACCCAGCCACCCACATCCCAACTCCTCGTGCACCCCTGCACCCTCCGGCTGTGATTATTGAATACTCAATGAGAATCACTCTCAGAATTACTGCAACCACGGCTCCCAGAGACCCCTTCCTTGGCTCCTCTGCTTTTGAATGCCCACTGGGTTCATTGCTGCTGATCCAAGGCAATCCCTTGGCTGAGCAGGAGGTGCCAGGCAGGCAGCAGCCACAGGGACGGGCACAAACCTCCGAGTGCCATCCTGGTGATGCGGCTTCTATAAAAAGAAGAAGATCAATGTAAACCATGCCCATACCAGAACCTCCCAGGGAAGTGTGAACTTTCCTGGAGCTGTTGGATGCTACCAGGCTCCTGTAGCCTGGGGCAGATTTGAGGTAGGCAGGAACAAGCCCAGAGCTGGGTTTTGGTTTGTTCTGGTGCACTGAAGTGGCAGCACATGGGGCAGGCAGGAACCTGTCCTGAAACTCAGCTCCAGAGTCCTGGGGGAGCTGCACCTCCAGTCCTGGGGTCAGTTCTGGGCCCTCACAACACTGAGGGGCTGGAGAGTGACCAGGGAAGGAAATGGAGCTGGGAAGGGTCTGGAGGACCTGGAGTGGCTGAGGGAGCTGAAGGGGCTCAGCCTGGAGAAAAGGAGGCTCAGGGGGGACCTTCTCTCTCCACAACTCCCTGACAGGAGGGGGCAGCCAGGGAGGGGTCGGGCTCTGCTCCCAGGGAACAGGGACAGGACCAGAGGAAATGGCCTCAAGGGGGGTCAGGGAAGGTTGGGTATTGGGAAAATTTCTTCCTGGAAAGAGTAGTCAGGCACTGGCACAGCTGCCCAGGGAGGTGGTGAAGTCCCCATCCCAGAAAGGATTTAAAAGCCATGTGGATGTGGCACTTGGGGACAGGGGTTAGTGGTGGCCTTGGCAGTGCTGGGGCGATGGTTGGACTTCGTGACCTTAGAGGGCTTTTCCAACCTTTACAGTTCCATGATTCTGCCTGGGGATGCAGGAGCCCTCCATGCCTGGAGCCAGCACTGCTGGGATGCTGGTGCTCCCCCAGCCAGCCCCGCTGCTCCTCTCCAGCTGCTCCAACAGTAGTTACCACTTTCAAGTGCCATATAAAGATTAATTCTGCCACCACATAACGAGGCCATTAAGGCTCTCATTAAGATGCTTGGGGCTGGACTGAGCCAGCCCTTGGTTTAAGCCCACATGGCAAAGCAGCGCAGCTGGGATGAGCCCCAGCCTTGCCAGCAGCCTGGGCTCTGTGCACCCTCCAGCTGCTGGGATTTGGGGAGCACACCCTGCTCCCTGCCTCTGGTCAGGGGTGGGAGAGCTGCAGGCAGTGCCTGGCACACGGTCCCTGGAGCTGGCCCTGGCAGGCTGCAGCCTCTCCTTGCAGCCAAAGTGACAGCAAGGGGATGAAATGTTTAAAATAACCCCAGCAATGCAAGAGCTGCGTCACGGGTTGTTCTGCCTCCGCTCCAGCTCAGCCGTCCCTGCACTTGGATGGGAATATTCAGGCTGGCCCTGCACCCTGCCAGCCTGGCTGCAAGTGGGGAGGCTCAAGCATCACCCTGGGAGCAAAACCAGTGCCCAGCATGGGAGAAAGCACTGAAAGAGCTGCAACGTGTGTGATCCCATCTCTTTCTTTGGTTGAAAGCGTGAATGACTCCTTGCAGAGATGGAAGCCCTGAGCATGGCACGGAGGGGCACAGCAGGGCTGCAGGCAGGGGCTGCCCAGCGGCAACAGCCTCATAGCGGCCACCTCACCTGTGGGCACAGGGGTCCAGGGGCTCCCTGTTGCTCTGGCTCCTCCAGATCCATGCAGGATCCCCCTTCTCAGGCACAGGGTGGGATTGTTGGGGTGTCCTGTGCAGGGCCAGGAGCTGGACTCGATGATCCTTGTGAGTCACTTCTAACTCAGGATATTCTGTGATTCTCTCCCTGTCCCTGCAAACAGCTCTTTTCTTTCTTGCTCTGAGGGAGGCTCAGGCATCACTCCCATTTCCACTCGTGGGAGATACCACGTCCCTGACCCCCACCCCCTCCTGGCCCAGCAGCAGAGTATTTTGGAAAGTGTTAGAAAGGCAGCAGTGAGTCACACACAGCTGCAGTGCCTGGCAGGCTCGGCTGGCCCCCGGCCACCCCCGGGGTCACGGCACCCTGCAGGCACCCCCAGGAGCTGGGGCCGGGTTTGTGGGGTGATGAGCCCCCCTTTCTCTCCCCAGCATCTCCAGCAAAGAGCTGACCGAGCTCATAGAGCGCCTGCAGAAAAATGCCGACCAGGTGGAGAAAAACATCGTGGAGACCGACTCCCGAATGCAAAATGTAAGCACGGCACAGTCCCACACACTGGAGCCCCAGTTCCCCTCTCCTTCCTGCCCCAGCCCTTCCCACTTCCTGGGGTGCCACCTCCTCTCCCGTGGCACATGTGGGTGTCTGCCCAGCCCTGTGGTGGTACCTGGGCTGTGGTGATCTGTAACGGGGATGTTGGGGTCCCCCTTCCCATGGGAAGAGGGTGGGAGGGTGTTACAGGCAATAGGGCCCCAAAATTCCCCCCTACTGCGGGTAGTAGTGTGCAGAGTGGGGATGTGCATCCAGCAGGCAGCTAGGATGGAGGAGGAAGGGCCTGAACGATCCTCCTCTTCCTGAAGGATCCGATGCATCTTGAGGCAAGGCAGCCCCACAGCAGGCCAGGCTGCCCCAAGGCAGCTTCCTCAGCAGGCCAGGCTGGATGGGATTTGGTGCAACCTGGACTAGTGGAAGGTGTCCCTGTCCACGGCAGGGGAATTGGAGCTGGATGGTCTTTAAGATCCCTTCCAACCCAAACCATTCCATGATCCTGTGATTCTATGATAGGTGAGGGGAAAGCAAAACACATCCCAGGGTGATGGGAGACAGCAGAGCTCCTGCCCATCTCCAGTGCCACAGGACAGCAGGGTGGGATGACCTCCTGGGTACCACTTCTTGTCCCCTGGTGACCCCTCCTGCTGTCCCCGGTGCAGGACCTGCACAAGATCAAGGCGTGCCAGCTGGCGCAGTACAAGGAGCTGACGGCACAGAAACTCTCCGAGTCCGACAAGCTGCTCTACGTGCTGGACGGGGATGCGGCCGTGGCCCGGCACATGAAGCACCCCCAGGGGGACATGATCACAGAAGAGTGAGTACCACGGGGGACACCTGTCCCCAGAGCCCTTGGAGGAGGGGGGAATCCTCTCCAGGGGCTCTGCTCAGCTCCTGCCTGCGGTGGGGGGCACCACGGGTTCCTCTGCATCCCCACTCCCAAAGGTGTGTAACCCACGGCCATCCTTGGGCACATGGAGCATGAGCTGAGGGCAGCATGCCAGGGTGGTCCCTGCTCGCTGTGCCCCTCACTCTGCCCCAGGTCCAGCCTGCCCTGAGCTCACAGCCACGGGAGCAGCCCGTGGCAGAGAACGGAGCACAGGAACCTCTGGCCTCTCCCTCTCCAGCCATTGCACAACGTGGCTGCTGCCAGCCCACCTGGGCTCTCCCCTGACGACAGTACCCCTCTCCACGGGGCCCTGGGAGAGGATCATCTACACCCACCAATGCTAATGCCAGCCCATGCCCACACCCTGCATCCCACCCTCACCTTTCCCTTCCTGCAGCATCCGGCAGCTGAAGGAACGAGTGGCAAACCTGCGTGTGAAACACGACCAGATCTACAACTTCCCCCTGCAGCACATGGAGCCCCAGGTCAACTGGTCAACAGTCATCGAGGAGAAACAGGTACCACAGGGACCACCAGTGTCACTGTCTGGCAGTAGCACCAGCTGGGCAGGGCTTTGTGCAGCTCCCCTTGGAGGAACTGGCTCTTGGAAGACCTCAGGGCAGCTTCATACCGGGAGCAGCAAACAGCTGGGTGGTGGCAGGGGAGGGGCAGAGGTGATGGGACAAGGACAGCCACTGTGGCACCAGGAATCAGTGCTCGAGGTGCCACCAGTCCTGGCCTCAGCGTCCTCAGCCACCACCTGCTTTAGGCTCTACTCCACAGCCCTTATTTTTCATTTTATCCCATGCCCTTCACTCTTCCAGCTAGAAAAGGGTTAAACACTCCAAACTGTTTTGCCCGTGGCTGCCCAGCTGCCGTGCCTGCACAGCTGATTTCACCCATGTGCTCCTGGGCATCCATACACTGCAGACACCAGAACCCAGGCAGCCCAGCTCCACGGCCACCTCCAGGAGGGGCTTCCCAGGTCTTGGCCCTGTCCCCACTCCCCCAGCTCTAACCCCAGCTCCTGTGCACCACAGGACGCGTTGCTCAGCAAAGGCTTTGGGACCGACCTGCCGCTGGTCAACAGCCAAGTGGAAGAGCACAACATCTTCCACAACGAGGTCATGGCCATCGGGCCACACATCGTCAAGGAAGGCGACAAGGTCAGCTCTCCTGCCCCTCTCCCTGCTGCCCTGCAGGCTCAGCCCTGCCCCAGGCTGTGGATGAGGGGGAGGGCATCCCACCCCAGGGTGCTACAGCCCAGAGCAGGTCGGGTGGGGGCCCAGATCCACACCGAGCCTCAGAGCTCAGCATCGCACACCAGCTCTGGCTTTACAATGAGGCAAATCCCATGAACCCACATCCCCTTCCATCATAAACCCACCTCCCTCTGCACCCTCGAGCCCCTGCCAGACCACTGCTCTCCAGAGACTGCTCCTAACCCTTGCCATGCTTCTCCTCCACTACCAGGAATACATGGATGACTTCCAAGCCAAATACCAGAAGCTGCTGGTAAGAGATTCTGGGGGAAGAACCCTCTTGCAGGGGTCCCTTGTCGGGGTGGCCGGGCACCCCGGGGGACCCACAGAGAGGAGCTTTGGGCTGAGCTCTCCCCTCTGGCCCTTCCCAGGCCGGCTCCCAGCAGCGGCAGCAGGACCTGAACTCGCTGCAGGATTACATGCAGCGCTGCACCAACAAGCTCTACTGGCTGGATCAGCAGGCCAAGGACAGGACCCATTACGACTGGAGCGACCACAACCTGGACTACCCGAGCCGGCGCCGCCAGTACGAGGTCCGTGTGCTGCCGGCAGCCTGGCCCCGCTCGGGCTGGGTGCTGTGCACAGGGGAGGTGGGCACGGGGCCAGGGGAGAAGGCCGGGGCTGGATGGGGCAGGAGGTGTTCCTACACCATGCCTCAGTCTCCCCCAGTCCATCATGAAGCACTTTGAGATGTCCAGCTGATAGTAAATGGATAACAAGGTTAATCCTTGCCTCTGCCAGAGATAATGTCATGAGGAAGCACAACAGCTCCCTCATCCTCCTCTCCCTTAGCGCTGGCTTGGCAGGAGTCACATCTCTAGCAACATCTGCAGAGGAAGGAAAAGGGAAAGCTGCAGTGGGGGAACATCACGTTTTGTCCTGTGGAGCTGTTCAGGCTCTTTCAGAGCTGCTCAGTCCCAGGATGCAGCCTGGGTCCCCTCTCTTTGCGTGGGGTTCAGTATTTCGCCTCTCTCCATCCAGAATTTCATCCACCGGAAGCTGGAGGAGAAGGAGGATGCCATCAACAAGCTGCACGCTGATGGGGATCAGCTGCTGGCCCAGAACCACCCTGGGAAAAACGCCATTGAGGTGAGCACCAGGGACGGGTCCCAGCTTCCCCACCCACCCTGGAGCACGGGGGACTCACCCAGCCCTTCTCCAGAGTGGGACCTGGTGCCAACACCACTCGTGGCTGTAGTTCCTGAGATGCCAAGTGGGACAAAGCTGCCTCCATCTGCAAGTGTGTAAACACCACTGGACGAGTAAAGATAAACCTAAGGAGCTCTTCCCATCTCCCTCATTCCTGTGGCAATTACTCTGTGCCCACTTAGAAAAGACAGAATATGGTGGAACTCCCTGTTTGATGGGAGGGTGGAAACAAGGATTTGCCACTTCTGCACAGCCCTACATTCCCACGGGATCATCCCAGCTTTGGGTATTCCCATCCTAGCTTTCCCCTGAGAGCATCTGGGTGGCTCCAGAGGCAGCCATGGAGTTGTTCTCTCAGGATGGCCACTGGTACACCCTGGTGGGCAGTGCAGGCTCCCCCAGCCGTGAGGGTCCTGCTGATGTGCCCCTCCCGGCCCTGCGTTCCAGGCTCACATCGAGGCCGTGCACGCCGACTGGAAGGAGTACCTCAACCTGCTGATCTGCGAGGAGAGCCACCTGAAATTCATGGAAGACTTCCACAAGGTACCAGATCCCTGGGGGCAGCGAGCTGTTGGAGCCAGGAGTGTGGATGCTGGGTTGCAGGGGATCCCAGAGTACAAAAGCTCCTGCTATTCTGAAAATAGGGTGGAAAAGATCGAGTCCTCTAAAACCAGGATTTTTAAGGATAAAAGAGAGCCTTGAGCTGATAGAACACAAATCACAGTTGCTCAGTGGCTGCTTGGCCAAAGGTCAGTGGTTGCTTGGCCAAAGCATGACTTGCAGAAAGCTTCTGCTCCAACACTGAGTTTCGTGAGCCACAGCCTGGTGTCAGCATCCTCGTCTGCAGGACAGAGGAGATCCCTCTGGGGAGACCTCGCATGCTCCACTCAGGAACAGAACAGGTCCATGGGAGGAAATCACAGCTGCCAAAAGCAGAACTGCCCCCCGGGGAGCCCGGCACAAGGGTTGAGCACCCCAGCTGAGCTGGGCAGACAGATGTCTGCTGGATAAATGGCATCCGACAGCCAGGGAGGCTCTGCAGGGGAGCAGGTCGGGCTGGATTCCTCTCCCACAGCCTGGGCGTGTTCACAACCCGATGAGTCTCTTGCCAAAGCTGAACTGTGGTGCCCAGCCCAGGCAGTGCCTTTCGTGGGTATCTGCCAGAACAGCTGCCCCAGGGGATGGTTTGTGTGTGGAAGGGCTTGGCTCTCCCTTCTCCTCACACTGGCACTGGAAACACCACACACCCTGTGATGCTGCCCCAGTGAAACAAAAGTGAGGGCAGGGAAAGGTGGAACTTAACTCTGCAGGAGAAGACCATAGAATAAGTTGCTCCTGCCTGTCTTTTCCTTCAATCTGATGTCCTGAGCACCTTTCTCCACATCTTCTGGCTGTCCAGATGCCCAGAATAGCTCCTGGTGGCTGTGTGAGGACCATGGGGGTTCTGCTCCATTTTCCAGCTGGAGCCTCTCTCACAAGTGACTTTCCCTTTCCGCAGTTTCAGAAAGACACTAAGGAGGCTCAGGAGCTTTTGAAGAAGGTGGATACAGACCTGGACCAAAAATTCAGCCCGGAGTTCAAGGACAGATACCAGCTGGAGTCTCTCCTTCGGGAGCTGGATGTGAGTGTTGGTGCAGGCAGGACTGCAGGGGAGGCAGCAGCAGGAGCCAGTGTCCCCACGGCACTGGCAGAGGGATGTCCCTGCCAGCGTGGGCACCTGGCCCAGCTTTCTCCGTGGGGAGCACCAGGGCCGTGCTGCTGCCTCCCTCTGCCCGGCCTTCCCCAGGCTCTTCCTTCCCCTCAGGCTAGAGATTGCCTCTCCCCTAGCAACGTAATTGCTCACTGGGCTGGTTTTTATTTGTTCTCTCATTGAGTTAGCACTTGTTAGGGGTGGGAGCATAATTAGACCTGCTGCCAGAGAAGGTTGTGGAACCCGCTGTGCTGCTGGGAGCTGGGCTGGAGATCGCCCACTTGGGAAGGGCTGAGCCGAGCCTGAGCCGGAGCCCAAACCCAAACATGCTGCAGCAGTCCCAGCAGATGCAGGTGTCCCAGGACAGCTGGCAGCTCTTCCCGAGAACTGCCCCTCTCCTCCTGCGTGCTCCATCCCACTCAACATTTTGAGATCTCTGCCTACACAGCTGGAAATAGAGCAACTGATGGAGAGCCTTGTCACAGGGCTGTAACCAGAGCTGCGAATGGGGCTGTCCAACAACTCACAGCCATGCAGGTGTGGGCCAGGGAACCCTGTCACTGCCCGCTGGCATGGCAGCTGCGGGCACAGTCCCAGTCCTCAGCCTGGCTGCAAAAGGAGGCCGGAGAGTGCAGGAGCACTTGGAATAGGAAGACAGGGCTGCAGAGCAGCACCCTGAAGGTGTTTTCAGTAGCATCAGCACAAGACAAGCCGCAGTCTCTGTCCTGGCTGTGTGGGTATGAGCTCCTCCCTGGCTGTGAGAGCCCGGGAGTTCATTCTTCCCATGTTTTCACCCTGGTTTTTGTTGTTGGCCTGCGCCAGGACCAGGAGAAGGCCTTGGATAAGTACGAGGCAGTGGTGAAGTCGCTGCAGGAGCGCAGCCAGCAGGTCCTGCCCCTGCGGTACCGCCGCCAGACGCCGCTGCAGCCCGTCCCCGTGGAGGCTCTCTGCGAGTACGAAGGCGAGCAGGTAACACCACCCTCATCCCAGGAGCCATGCAGGGGTGCTGCTGGGACCCTCTGCTGAGGGGGCACCAGGGATGGAAGAGGCACTGGGGGAAGGAGCAGGTTTTCCCAGGGCCCCCAAGCAGCGGTGGCTCCTGCAGTGGAACAAGGCGAAGGTCGCGCTTGCCCCAGTGGGAAAAGCAGGTTTTGCAGCTGAGGAGCAGGAGGGGTCTGGGGGAAACGCAGCCTCCGTGCCTCTCACACACCCTTAGGAGGTTGCGACAGCCCAGCTCTGTCACATTCCCACGCTCCCTGTCCTGATGTCCCGGCGTGTTCCTGACCAAAGGAACACCCCCCCACCACCGGCCATTCCCGGTCCACATCGCCCCGTCCCCACCCTCACCGTGTCAGGTCCTTGCAGGACTGAGTAGTTGGCCAAAGGGACGGGACAGCAGAGCCGGCAGCCACCACGGGAGTGGCAGGGGCTGGGACAGGAGCCAGCCGCTCCAGCTGACTCAGCTGCCGGCTACTCGGGAAAGGAAAGCCAGAGCACAGCCTCGGAAACGCCTCCTCATCTCTGCCCGAGTGGGAATTCGCTTGCCGTGGCTGTCGCAAGAGGCATGGCTTAGTGCCTGGAGGCTCCGGGGAGGGAGGAGCAGGCACATGAGTTTCTGGCAAGCGGCAGACACTGGGAGAAGCCGGGAGAAGGGAGTGGGGGGTGTGCCGGTGCTGCCGGCGCGGAGCGCAGCGGGCGGTGATTCCTGAGCTGCCGCTGGGACCGGTTCCTGTCCCCCAGGGCCAGATCAGCCGAGGAGCCCAATACACCCTGCGGAAGAACAGCGGAGACGTTTGGGAAGTGGCCGACAGCGCAGGAGACACGATCAGCGCCCCGGGGGTCTGCTTCATGATCCCCCCGCCCGACCCAGAAGCAATAGCCCTGGCAGACCAGTACGTGCCCCCCGGCCTTGGGCAGGACCCTGCGGCTGCCCCGGCAGCCTTTGCCTTCCCCAGCCCCAGGCCATGCCACCAGCGCTGCACCCCTGTCTGGCACCCCCAGGGCTCCAGCCCTAATTCCCACAGCAAAGCCCTGCCTTCTGAAGCCTCAGGCTTCCTCCAGGAGGGATTCCTGCCCCTTTCTGTGCCTTCTGAAGCCTCAAGCTTCCTCCAGGAGGGATTCCTGCCCCTTCCTGCTTGCACACAAGATCCCACCTGGCAAAGCAGGGCCAGCTCAGAGCCATCCCTGTCCCCCCTCCCCTGTGGGGCCATTGTGGCAGGGGCAGCTGCCCACCCCTCCCTCAGCAGGCAGGTTCCTGCCTGCGCTGCCTCTCCCCTGCGCTGATGAAGACACTGCTCTGCCCCACCATGGAGTGAAGGTGCCTCTTCCCCACCTGCTTCATGGCTGCCCCGAGGGACCAGCCCCCTCAAGGAGCTGCACCTGGAGCAGCGCCGGGATGGGTGATGGGGTGACGGGGTGGTGGAGGAATGAGGGTCTGACTCTCCTCCCACCGTCCTGTTTTGCAGAATTGCCAAGCACTACGTGACCGTGAGGGAGAAGACGAACAACTGCAAGAACAGCCTCCAGCAGCGCTACGAGGGGCTGAAGGCAGACAGCATCGGAGGTGCGGGTCAGGAGGGAGCCTGGGGCTTGCTCCTTCCCAGGCACTAAAGGGCTTGAACTTAGGTGGTGGAACATCTTATGGGGCTATTCCCATCTCCTAAGCGTCCTTGAGACAAGAGTGCTGGATGGGTGCAGGGGCAGAGCAGCCAGGCTGTGGTTCCAGCAGGCTGGGCTCAGGGAGTGTAGTGGGATGCGGGTTTGGCCCTCAGCAGTGGGACTGGACCCACACCCAGCTTCCAATCAGCTTCAGCCTGGTCTCCCCTCATTTTCCAGATGCTGCATCGGTTCGGGGCCGCCAGCTCCTGGCAGGGCTGGAGAAAGTCAACAGTGACCTGGACAAGCAGGAGAAAGCAATAACAGCAAACCTCCGTCCGCCGCTGGAGCAGAGCCGGGCAGTGCAGGACAGCACGGAGCGCTCCAAGGACCTCAAGGTAGAGGAGCTGAGGGGTGGTGCCATACAGGGACCGTGCTCCCAAAGGGTCTCCAGGGTGGTCCTTGGTATTCTGGGTGCTGAAAGTGCTCCCTGAGCCCAGGAACATGGGGGATGGAGTGATGCTCACAGCTGGCTGCTTCCTCCAGTGGAGAGGGGGAGCAGCCCTGTGAGCAGCTTCAGAAGCCAAAAACCTTTGCCCTGCTCCTGGCCCAGCTCAGTTGAATGGGAAAAAGGTGATGGCTGCGAGGAAGAGACGGGAGCCCTCAGGTTTTGATCCTGCCCACAATCTGAGCACAGCAGGGACATTAACTTTGCCACCACCATTGCCAGCTCAGAGAGGAACAGGAAAACACTTCTGGTCCAGGGCAGTTTCTCTTTGTGGACCTGCTCCTTCAGGCTCCGGTGCTGGTAGCATCCAGCTCCTTTCCTCTCCTTCAGACCCCTAATTAAGCCAGGCTCCGTGCCACAAACCTCCCTTGGGTTAGGAGGAAGTTCAGGCCCCGGTTACATCACTTGCCCAGGGCTGTGTCAAAATCCAGGTGCCACCACAAGTGAAAGCAAATTGCTCCAGCTGCCTGCAGCACTTGGATGTCCAGGCAAGGATTCATCTGTCAGAGCCCAACAGTCCAGATGAATCCAGCATGTCTCTGGCAGAGCTGGAGCTGCTAGGAACCACTCCCCAGCTGGAGTTTCCTTGCTAAGGGCTAGCCTGCCCCAGGAGAGACAGGTCAACAGAAAGTCAGCCAAAAATATCCTTCTGTGCCCTTCAGGGCTGAAAGGCACCTTCCACCTAACACAAATCCTCAGCCTTGACCTCCCTCCTCACCCTGGACAGCCAAGGGCAGCTCCTTTGTAGCCGCCAGGTCCCAGTTCAGCTGCTCTAAAGGCTTTGTTCTCCTGCAGAACATCACCAACGAGGTCCGTCGGATTGAACCTGAGAAAGCCAGGAAGATCCAGGAGTGCGAGGCCTTCATCGAGTCCGTGCCCAACACGGGCAGCGCGACCCTGGTGAGGAACAAGGTGGACAACACCAACAAGAAGTACGAGCGCGTGGTGCAGCTGCTCAGCGCTGCCCAGGAGAAGTAAGTTGTGGCTTAAATCCTGGCTTGAACCTGGCCTAACGCAGGATCCTGCAGGAGGTGGGTGCAGGTGTGCTTAAACACCTTCCCCTCCTGTCCCTGCAGGGTTGAGGTGGCCACAAACCTCGAGAGGAGCCTCCAGCAAGGCCGAGACCTGCTGTCAACCTATGAGAACAAACTGGTCACAGACGACACGGTACCGGAGGACTTGAAGGTGATGGACAGGAAGAAAGAAGAGCTGCTGGTGAGTTTTCTGCCCTGTTCACATGCTCCACACACAAAACCACTTTCCAAAAGCTAATTCCTGCTTAGCTCACAAGTTGAATCTGTTGGTGAAAGGGTGGCCTCCACCAGCTGGAAGTGAGGGCTCACCTTGACTGCAGTGATCCCCACCTACCTCAAACACAAACCCCTCCCTTCCCCAAATCAAATCAAATGCCCCATGAATTCTTGTGATTTGACAAAAGGACCAATGCAGACTAATTCCCTCTCTACTCTGCCCTCGTGAGACCCCGCTTACAGTGCTGTGTCCAGGTCTCAGCACAAGAAAGATGTGGATCTGTTGGAGCAGGTCCAAAGAAGATGCTCTGAGGGCTGCCCTTCTGCTCTGGAGCCAGGCTGGGAGAGCTGGGAGTGTTCACTTGGAGAAGAGCCCCTTTAGAGCCCCTTCTAGAGCCTAAATAAGGCTTATAAATAAGAGTGAAAGCAACGTTTTACATGGGCAGACAGTGATAGGACAAGGGGAGTGGTTTTAAACTAAAACAGGAGAGATTTAGATTAGATATTGGGAAGGAATTGTTCCCTGTGAGGGTAGGGAGGCCCTGGCACAGGTTGCCCAGAGAAACTGTGGCTGCCTCTGGATCCCTGGAAGTGCCCAAGGCCAGGTTGGATGGGGCTTGGAGCACCCTGGGATAGTGGAAGGTGTCCCTGCCCATGGCAGGGGCTAGAATGAAATGGGCTTTAAGGTCCCTTCCAAACTAAAACCTTCTGTGATTCTTTGAGAAGTGAAGGATAAAATGGTCTGGGAAAAGCAACATAGTGGCCTGATACTGGAAAGAGATGGACCTGGCAAGGCTTTGAGAACAGTTATTGCTAGGAAGAGTTACCCAAACTGACAATCCTGCTATAGAAAGGCCAAGAACTGGCTAGGCCAGAATTTTCTGTGCTCCTTCAGCTTTTCCATTGAAGTCCCAAGTTCAGACAAGCACGGAAGAGCTTTCACTGCTCCTTCCAGAGTTGCTGCAGTAGCAGGAACAGCATTTCAGCCTTGCACGAGGAGCAGCAGCTATTTTGCACATGGTACAGTTGCTTTTAAAGGTCAGCAGGTCAAGGATGGAGTAAGAGGTCGCTTTTCTCCCTGTCAGATTTACCAGGTGGTTCTGCTTACCATGCAAGCCTCAAATTTGGTTTTCTCCACAACTGATGGCCCTGCTGCAGCTCAACCCTGCAGCTTGAGTGCAGTTGCTGGTGTTGAAGTTGCAACCCCAGAAAATCCCCCCTCTCCTGCTTTTTCCACAGGCCATGGGCACTGAGCTCCAGTCCAAGAAGTTCCTGCTCAGTGAGGCCGAGCAGAACCTGCAGAGGACCAAGACGTGCTCCAACACCCTGGCCAGCAAGTTCCAGGAGCACTGCCCTGACATCGAGCGCCAGGAGGCCGAGCTCTACAAGCTCAACCAGCGCTTCAACAACCTCAGCAAGCAGATCGACCACAGGTGAGGCCCCAGGGCAGGCCCGGCCTGGAGAGACGGGATAGTCACTGTGGAGTTGGAACCACGCTGGAACTGGAAGGGGCACAACACCATCCTGGGAAGGAGGAGCTGCAGAAGGGCTTCCAGGGAGGTCTGAGGAGGAAGAGGGAGAGGTTGCTGGCAGGCACTGGCTGGGGAGGTCTGGGCAAACTTTAGGATTAATTCACTTGCAACAGAGGTGGGGACTTTGCCAAGAGCACAACTCTGGCTCAAATCCATGTCTTCAGGGGAAGCAGGATGGGTTAAGAGGTGTTTGCAGAAGGCACGGGAGATGTGGCTGGACTGAAGCTGAGCTGATTTCCCCCACAGAACGCAGACCCTGCAGAAAGCAAAGAGTGCCTACTCCAACTACCGCACCAACTACGACAAGGTGAACAAGTTCCTGTGCAACATCCCCAACTACGAGCCCCAGGAGACTGACAACATCCAGCAAGTGGAGATGAAGCTGAAGAGCCAAGCGGTAATTCCCTAAGCACCCTGGGCTCCATGGGGAGAGAAGGAACCATACTAATAGAAACAGAACTTAGATAGCTCCTGAATATAAAATAGAAAAATATAAATATTGATTGGATTTATTCTTGTGCTCTAAGGTCCCACTGTCCTCCTTGTTCACACATAGCAGGGCAGCTTGAGGAGGTTGTAATTCTCAGGGCTGTGATTTTAATGATAGCCCCCACAAAGGCTGAATGATGCATTTGGATGTGGTGTTCCCTCTGACGTGTGTCTCTGTGCACCCAGGCACTGCTCAGTGACATTGCAAGCAAGGAACAGGAGGTGCAGAAGGTCTCTGCCACAGCTCAGCAGTACCAGCAGGCAGTGAAGGTAAGGACTCTGATTTTGCCTGGGAGAGAACAGAGGAACAGAGTATTTGAGTTGGAAGGAAACTTAGAGACCATCCAGTTCCACCCCCTGCCCTGGGCAGGGACACCAGATCAGGTTGCTCCAAGCCCCATCCAACCTGGTCTTGGACACTTCCAGGGATGAAGCAGCCACAGCTTCTCCAGAAACCTATGCCAGGCCCTCACCACCCTCACAGGGAAGAATTCCTTCCCAGTATTCCATCTAACCCTGTCCTCTGGCAGTGGGAAGCCATTCCCTGTGTCCTGTCCCTCCATCCCTTGTCCCCAGTCCCTCTCCAGCTCTCCTGGAGCCCCTTTAGGCACTGGAAAGGGCTCTGAGCTCTCCCTGGAGCCTTCTCTCCTCCAGGTGAACCCCCCCAGCTCTCCCAGCCTGGCTCCAGAGCAGAGGAGGATTTTGTGGCCTCCTCTGGACTTGCTCCAGCAAATCCAAGTCTTTTCTGTACTGAGGCCCCCAGAGCTGGATGCAGTACCCCAGGTGAGGCCTCACCAGGATGTAGTAGAGGGGCAGAACAATCTGCACCCTACAAGGAGCCACCTAAAGAAAGCAGTGCCCTTCCTCAGCCTCATCAGCTGATGAGATAGAACCTGGTTTTATGTACCCTAACATTGCCATCACGTGCCCATTAGCCTGGCAAGTGGCTTTACTGTCAGTGAGAGGAGGATTTCCACCCCAAGCCCAGCATCAGAAGGTGACCAAGAAGTCAGCACACACCTACCAACAACTCTAGGTCCCCCCAGCCTCAGCAGCTTCCAAAAAAACTAGTCAAGGGATGAAGTTGTTAAAAGCCAGGGCTGCTGAGGAGGAGCCTGTGCATGAAGGGGACCCAGTCATTTCACATTTCTCCTGGGAATGTCCTCCCACAGGACTACGAGTTGGAAGCCGAGAAGCTGCGGTCCATCCTGGACCTGGAGAACGGCCGGAATGGCTACATGAGCAAGAAGCCCAGGCTGCAGTCCCCAGCTGCCAAAGTGAAAGAGGAGGTGAGCCAGGGGCAGCCAGAGGAGAGCTAAAGCAGATGGCAGCCCATGGGATCACCGGGGTTTGCAAACGTCTCCATTTACTGTCAGGACCTTGGTCCCACAGGGGACCGCAGGGAACGGCAGAGAAACAGGAGAAAGGGGTTTTTAATCATTTTTTGGGACTGGGTTGACCCAAATGAACGAGGGAAAATGCTGGCTTTAACACTCTTTGAAAGGGGAAAAGGAGGAGGAGAACCAAAAACCTGGAAGTTTCTCCAGACTTTCAGAGATTTTTCACCACCAAAGATAGAAATACTTCAGGAGAGATGAGGCCACAAGCTACTTATTCATGCAGGGTCTGTTTACTGCCCTCCTCAGACTCACCCTGCCTATGGAGGCAGGCACAGGTGTCCACCTGGTTCTTCCTCAGCTTCCTCAGCTGGTTTTTCCTGCACCTCTTTTTGCTTATCTCGAGTAGGAAACTCCCAGCATGGCCATGAATGTGTCTGTGCTGGAAAATTGCTCTTCCTCCCCCAAAACTTGGCCCTTCACTGCTGTAGGTGTTTAGAGGAACACTCAGGATTAATCTCTTTTGTTGTTTCTGGTCTTGTCAACCTCTTCCTGACACATTTTTGTTCTGCAGGAAGCTGTTCTGGCAGCCAAATATACCGAAGTGAACGCTGTGAACAAGCAGAGGCTGCAGAACCTGGAGTTTGCCCAGAGCCTCCTGCGGCAGGTGAGGGAGCACTGGGAGCACTGGGATGCTGAGGGGACAGATGCGTGAACAACACACATGTGGGGCTCTGGGAACAAGTCTACCTGGTGGTCTGTCTCCCTAAATCATTAATCAGACTTAAATCAGACACTGAAATCAGACAGACCAACCCTCTGTGCTCCCCAGTCCTATTTCCCACTCAACCTAGGAAGCTCCACATAATTTTTAACCCTCTTTTTTGCCATTTCTTGCCAGAATTAGTGTCCCTTGTGGCTAAAGGCTTTGTTCTGACAGCAATGGGCATTGCAGAAAGCATTCCTCTGGCTGGGAACCTGCAGAGAAATCTGTTTGCAAATACCCCCTGCTCAGAGTTTGCCAAAGCTCAGCTTCCTCCTCTTGTTTTGTTGGAGGCACTGATACCCTGGCCTGTACCAAAAATAGTGTGGCAGCAGGACCAGGGCCGTGATTGTCCCTCTGTGTTGGCACTGCTGAGGCACCTCCAGTCCCAGGGTCAGGGTGCCTCACAAGAGAGACCTTGAGGGGCTGGAGTGTGTCCAGGGAAGGGAACAGAGCTGGGAAGGGGCCAGAGCACCAGGAATGGCTGAGGGAACTTGGGGGGGCTCAGCCTGGGGAAAAGGAGGCTCAGAGGGGACCTTCTGGCTCTGCACAACTCCCTGACAGGAGGGGGCAGCTGGGGAGGGGTTGGGCTCTGCTCTCAGGGAACAAGGGACAGTATGAGAGGAACAGCCTCAAGCCGGTACAAGGCAGGTACAGGGTGGACATCAGGAGAAATTTCTTCATGGAAAGGGTGGTCAGGCCTTGGAAGGGGCTGCCCAGGGAGGTTTGGAGTCCCCATCCCTGGAGGTGGCCAAGGAACAACTGGATGTGGCACTCAGTGCTCTGGCTTATTTGACAAGACAGGGATCAGTCACAGGTTGGACTTGATGATCTCGGAGGTCTTTTCCAACCTCAATGATTCTGTGATTCTATGATGGTAAGCACCAGAAGTATGATTAATTGGGGGTTTTTGACTAGGCATTCTTTATCCAACAGCAGCCAGAGATTCAGGTGACACAAGACTTTGCCCAGACCGAGAAGTCTGTAAGGCCTGTGGAAGAAGTCTGGAAGCTGAAGAAAGAGCTTGAGGATGAGACTCAGCGTCGGCAACAGCTCGAAGCGGAGATCAAAGCCATCCAGAACAACATTGTCCACCTGCAAAACCAGAAGCCCCAAGAAACTGTGGTGAAGAAAGAACTGGTGAAGAAAGTGCCTGACCCCCAGCTGGAGGAGAGCTTCCACAGGCTGCAGCAAAACCTGGCAGAGGAGCAGCGCAAGAACCAGGTGCTCCAGGATGAGCTGGAGGCTCTCAAAACCCGGCTGCGTGTTCTGGAGCATGAGAAGAGGGAAGGAGGGCAGGAGTACATAGTGAAAGAGGTGCTGCGGATTGAACAAGACAAGGCTCAAGCTGATGAAATCCTGCAGCTGAAAGAAGAATTGGAAGAGCTCAGGAGGCAGGAGGGGACCAGGGAGAGTGAGGTCATCCTCTTACGCCAACAAATTGCTGTGCTGTCCAGCGAGAAGAACAAAGAGCAGGAGAAGGTAACGGAGAAGGAGGTGCTGAAGCTGCAGAACGACCCCCAGCTGGAGATGGAATTCCGGATGTTGCAAGAGAACAAGCAGAGGGAGAGTGCCCTTCGGCAGAAGCATGAGGAAGAGCTCAGCTTCCTCCAGGACAAGCTCAAGCGTCTTGAGAAGGAACGGGCCATTGCCGAGGGCAAAATCACCGTCAAGGAGGTGCTGAAGGTGGAGAAAGACTTGGTCATTGAGAGAGAGGTGAACGAGCTCCGGCGCCAGTACGAAGATGAGAAGTCCAAGGGTCGTTCCAACGAGCGGGAAAAGGCCGAGCTGCTCAGGAAGATCCAGCTGCTGGAGGAAGAGAACTCCAAGGTGGTTGTTCAGGAGAAAGTGCGTGAGATTGTGCGCCCTGACCCCAAGGCTGAAAACGAAGTTGCCAACCTCCGCTTGGAGCTGGTAGAGCAGGAGAGGAGGTACCGCGGCGGTGACGAACAGCTGAAGAGCTGCCAGAACGAGCTGGCTGCCCTGAAGAACAGAGGACCCCTGGTCGAAGTCAAAGAAGTCATTAAGGAGGTCATTAAGTACAAGAATGATCCAGAAACTGAAAAGGAGCTACAGCGACTCCGGGATGAAATCATAGAGAGGACTGGAGCCATCGAAAGAGCTGACCTGGAGATCTACCAGCTGAAACAAGAGATACAAGCTTTGAAAGATACCAAACCTCAAGTGCATATGAAGGAAGTTGTTCAAGAAATTCTGCAGTTTCGGGAAGACCCCAAGACTCGAGAGGAGGTAGAGTCACTGCGAGTGCAGCTGGCAGATGAACAGATGAAACACGTCGACCTGGAGAGGGAGCGGCTACTCCAGGAAGAAAAAGTAAGACAGAAAGAGGAAGAACTCTCTCAGGTGAAGGAGAAAGTGGTCCAGCAGGAAGTAGTGAAGTATGAGCAGGATCCTGCCTTGAAAGCTGAGGTCAGCTCCTTCTCGCAGAGCATCGAGAGCGAGCTGAAGCAGATCGATGGGCTCCGCGAGGAGCTGCGCAAGCTGCAGAGGAGACGCTCCGAGCTGGAGCGCCAGCTCGAGGAGCTGGAGAAGGAGAGGCAGGCCCGCAGGGAGGCCGAGCTGGAGGTGCAGAGGCTGAGGATCCGCCTGAGCGAGCTGGAGGAACAGGAAAGAGAAACAACAGAACGAGTGACTGTGAAACAGAAAGTGATCCTTCAGCAAGATCCTCAGCAGGAGAAGGAGCACTCCCTCCTCAAGCTGGAGTTAGAAGAAGAGAAGCACCGGAGGCAAGTTCTGCAAACTGAACTAGAAGCCCTGAGAAAGAAGCTCCTTTCTTTAGAGAAGATGGAGGTCAAGGAGAAAGTGGTCTTTTCAGAGAGTGTCCAAGTGGACAAAGGAGACACAGAGTATGAGATTCAAAAGCTGAAGAGCAATCTGGAGGAAGAAAGTAGGCGCAAGAGAGAGCTGGATGCAGATATCAACCGCCTCGAAACCAGGCTGTCCGAGGTGGAATTCACCAACTCCAAGTCATCAAAGGAGCTAGACTTGCTAAGGGAGGAAAACCACAAACTACACCTCGAGAAACAGAACCTGCTGATGGAAACAAGGAGACTGCAGTCAGAGATTGAATTCACAGCAACAGAAGCGCACGATTTGAGAAACATGACCCACGTGGACAGTGGAATAAACCTGGATTCCAGGTTCCAAGCTTTGGAAAGAGAGTTAGAGGATCTGAAGCAGTTATCCAGAGAAAAAGATGCAGAGATTGAGCAACTCCAGAATCGCCTGAAGACAGTTGCTATCAAGAGGGAGCAAAGAGAGAACCACCTGAGGCGCTCCATCGTGGTCATTGACCCCGACACAGGAAAAGAGATGTCTCCAGAGGAAGCTCATGTGTTTGGCCTCATTGAATGGAGCCTGTTCGTCAAACTGAAGAGCCAGGAATGTGACTGGGAGGAGATCTCAATAAAGGGTCCCAATGGGGAATCGTCTGTGATCCTGGACAGGAAGTCTGGCAGGGAGTTCTCCATCGAGGACGCCCTGAAGAGCGGGAGGCTCACCACGGCCCAGTATGACAGCTACCTCAACAAGGAGATGTCTATCCAGGAGCTGGCAGTCTTGGTGTCCGGAAGTAATTACACAGCGCTCCCTCCACTTTAGAAACTTCACTTAAGAGCAGCAAGTCAGAGCTGCAGCACCTTGTAGACAACCAGATCACTGCAAAGCCTCGCCCTCCTTCGCGTCTTCCCAACTGCTACAGCCTCTGCCCTGGCCATGCTACGAATCCACACCGCTTGCTGTCACACACCGCAGAAAAGCACCACCAGCAGTGGAAAACATCTGCCAGAACTAGAGCCAAACTTCTCCCCTCTTCATCCCTGCCCACCAGAAAACAAGAGAAAGCCTGAGGACAGTGAAGTGCCTCAAGTCCAAAGAAGACTCAGTAGAACCTGCAGTCTCTTCAATTTATACTTAATGTAGTCGCGCACGGAGCCGTGTCAGGAGAGAGACTGAAGGTCGAGGTGAGTCCGAGGTGACCAGCAGGAGCTGGATACATCAGCTGCATGTTGATAAGCCAGTTCCACCATGGACAACTGGCTCGATGATGGGCTCGTCCTCTGAGAAGACCAGCTCTGTGGAAACCAAGGTGTGCTGCACAGCTCAGCCCAGAGTCACCACATCAACACCCACCACCACCACTTGTTCACCTCTGTGCCTGTGCAGCTGGGAAAGAGTGAAGGTGTATTTTGATGGCTCCAGGAAGAGCATTCACACACCACAGAGGTCAAGGAGAGGGACGTGAGGAAATGGCAGAACTACCTGGCACAAGGGGTAGTGCACAGCATGCAAGGGAACCCAACGCAGAGGACCTTCCACACACAGCTCCTTCCCTTGTGGTTAAAAGCTGTTTGTGCTGGTGTTTTCCTGGATGGAGTTACATGCAGCTACATGTTTCATTTACTCGTGTAAGGGAATGGGAAATAGAGGGGAATTCTATTTATAGTACAAAATAAAAATGCAGTGGTTCCAATCAGAAGGTGGTTGGTCTTTAATTACGGCAGCCTCTTGATCTTTGGCTGTACAAAAAGTTGCCATTTTGGAGGAAATTAAAAGACTGAGATGATTCGTTTTAGCTGTCAGCTCTTTTCCAACATGGAAACTGCTGGAGGACCATAGGATCTGGGACTAATTAGCACTATTAGATGGGAGTTAAGTGCAATAGAGAATGGGACTGCAGATGCAGGAGAACAGCAGATTACACTGGGCCTTCCAGATCTAGAGCCCAGTCGCTTTCTTCTTCCCAAATTTCAGCTAACACCTAAACCCCAGTAAACTCTGATGTCCACAAAAGCAGCCTTAAGCATTCCCTGTTTACCCCTCCTGGCTCTGGGGATTAACACCACTATTTTACCTTTGTGAGTGACGGGATCAGGCAGGATCACACTGTTGCTCCAGGGTCCTTTCCAGCAGAGGCCAACTTGCAGGAACACAGGGAATGAGAGGATACATTCCTACCCCTACAAGGGCTGCAACAGAGCTGCCATTCACTCACCACGTAGGAGACTTTAAAACAGTCAATAATTCATTACTCACTCAAGAAACAGAGGATCATCCAAGCTGCAACACAAATTCTTGAAAGCAAAGCCAGGTAAACTAGAGATAAGGAGATGGGGAAAAAAAAGCATTTTGGAAAGTTTCAAACAATTTATTCAGTTGTTCTGTACAAGATTAACAGTTTTCATACCACCCCCACCATCTTCAGCAAGACAGTCCCAACACACACGAAAAAAAGAATAGTAAACCGCAGCTCTTACACCCAAAAGGAACTGCCAATCCCCAAGTAAGTGCCATGGGAGCCTTCCCTCCCCATTCCATCATGGAAGCGCTGCAAGTTGCCTCGCCAAGGCAGAGGTGCCAGCCTGGCTCCCCATCAGCTGCCGGGGCCCTGCGTGGGCCTGCCTTGCTGCTCCACACCACTCACTCATTCATTATAGCACGTACAGAAAAAATATCCTACAGAATTTCCACCAAATAAACATTTCCCTGAGGCAAGAGGCTTCGCTAAATTCCTAGAAGGAGGGCATTCTGCTCCGGCCACGCACGCGGGGGCTTCCCAGCAGAAGCGTTCAAGTGAAAGCAAAGAGAGGGAGGAGAACCAGTACCTCGAGTCACTCGCTGAGAGCCCCTATCCTGCCTGGTGTCCCGAGCTTTCAGCCCCCAGGGGCAGCTGAAGGTGCCAAGCACTCCTCAGGATTAGGCCTTCCACGGGAACCACGCGACATCCACTGCTCAGAGTCCACCCAGAACTGCTGTGCTTCCTTTTACCAGCATGAGTTCTGTCTTTGGCTCTTTTGCTACAACCTAGGTATTTTCTGTAAACAGACTGGAAATCTGAGCTGTGCCCATTATTTTGAAATGCAAACCATTCACTGATCTTGGGAAGTTATGTACCAGCTCAAATTGAAAATAGTCTTTCCTGGATCTTAACAAAGACCAGGGGAAACTAAAGTAGGCATTTGCTGGTGTAGTGGTCAGCAGCCTTCCCCAAAGCTCCAGGAGGAAGCTGCAAGCTTTTCCTTGGAATACCAGCAAATTCTACGTGGATCAGCACTACCACTGCACAACTCAAGACGTGGCTGTCGGGGCCTGAGAGAAGACAGACTGGGGAGAGCAGGAAATCAGACCTCAGAAAGCTCAGGTGGAGCCTCAGCCTGCCCTGAGCTGTGCCCGGCCTGAAAGGGGGTGCTCAGGGGGAGCATTCAGGTCTAAAAGTTAAAAAATGAACAAGAAGAGACACCCCCCTACTGTAGATGGTCCCTGTTCCTGCAGCTGTGCTGAGCACATGATCCTGGTGCAGGTATCACTGAGGAGAGCAGTATTTTTCTCTGGAATTCATTGGACTGGTAGTGACCTTGGTTCATCTCTCTCATTCCCTCTGCCCACCAAATTGATCCTAACTCACAACCCTAGGAAAGAATGGCTTTAGGGGAGGGCCTGGAACCCGCCTGCACATACTGGGATGAGAACTGGTGCTCCTGCTGGATTTGGGACTGTGCTCAGTCACCAGGACACCACTGAAGTCCAGACAGTGCAGCTTTTCTTTTCTTTTTTTCTTTTTTTTTTCTGATGTGCAACCATAAAAAGCTCTATTAAATAAACCAGAATACATTTTAAATACTGAATGATTAAAAAAGGGTTGAGGAGCACACAAAATAGGGCTGAAATGTGTGTCACTAGTCCATTCTTGCTCCACCATAAAAGGCACTGGAATTATGTCTTCTGATCCATGTGACATGCCAAGAAGTGTCCCATTCAATCCAATGCATTCAATGGCAATGAGGATAAAACTGAGCAGGAAAAAAGCATCCCTTTGGAGGGAAAAAAATCCAAAAACTCAAAAGAATTCTAAAAGTCGATGACTGCATCTAAAAATGTCTCTCTAAAGAGTCTTCCTTCTCCTCCAGAGGGGAACGTCAGGTGGTTCCTTAGATTCACCACACAGGAAATGTTAAATCCTCCAATGAAGTGTAGCACAGTTTTATAGTACAATTGGAAAGTCACTCAAATGTCTTCAAGAAAGCCCTGGCAGTGCTAGAATGATCCATGTAAATCCAAAGCAGAAGGAAGAAGCACCTTTCACACCCTCCACGGGCTAACTGGACTTGGAGGTACTTGGCAGCTACAGACACAGGTGGGTGGGGATCCACCGCAGGAACGCCGACCACCGGAGTCTCCCTGTGAGCTCCAGCTCCTGCCAGTGCCAGGGAATGCAGGAAGGGCAGCAGCAATAAAACAGTGCTACAAAAGGCTTCTCTCATCAGGGCATGGCTCAAGGTGGCCCTGTGTGTGGGGCTCAGCTCTGAAAGCTGCTGAGCAGACGCCCCAATGAGCTCCTCGTTGCAGTTCAGTCTCTCCAGTTGTCATAAAAAAAAGAAAGAAGGAAAAAAAAAAATCAAAAGATACAGCTGGTATCCAAAGTCCATGACCTGTTCCTCTGGGTTTTATCCTATGGGTGCTGTAGCTCCCCTCCTTGCAGGCGTCACAACTTGCGCTGCTGTGCATTGGACCCTTTGCTGTGAAGCTGAGAAGCATCTGAAAGAAAGGAAAGCCAGGTGGGAAGAGAGCTTGGCACCAGCCCATGGAGCTGTGGGCAGCTGGAACAGCCAGGCCTCTCTGCAGAGAGCGAAAGACCTACTTTTCCCTTCCAGCACCAAGGAATGGAGGGAAGAGGATGTGCTTGGACACATCTCACAACTGGAAGCAGCCTCTGAGGAAGGGACATGGGAAGCTCTGAGGGTCCCCAGTGGGCTCCCAGCAAAAGCACCATGGCACAGATTCCAATTCCAGTGGACTCCTTAGCCTGTGCCCTTCTCTAAATCCACTCGGCCACATCTCCCCATCCAGGAAACCCCAAACACATCGTATGGCTGCCTTGTACCTACAGATGGTTGGAAATAACCTGTTGTACATTTTTGGTGGTGTAATCCCAGAATCCCAGAGTCAGTGAGGTTGGAAAAGCCCTCCAAGACCATCGAGTTCAAGCTGTGGCCAATCCTCACCTTGTCCCCAGCCCAGAGCACTGAGTGCCACATCCAGTCCTTTCCTTGGACACCTCCAGGGATGGGGACTCCACCACCTCCCTGGGCATCTCTGTCTAATGCCTGACCACCCTTTCCATGGAGAAATTCCTCCTAATGTCCAATTTGAACCTTCCCTGGCACAGCTCAAGGCTGTTTGCTCTTGTCCTGTCACTAGTTGTGCAGAAGAGGCCAATCCTCACCTTGCTATAACCTCCTTTCAGCTAGGGCTTTAGGTGCTTTATTAATGACTTTTAAATTATTTAATTAGGTGCTTTTGAAATGAAGGCCTTAGGAGCCCACTGATAGCAACAGGAACCACAGGAATCTAACCACTGATGGAACAGAAAGGAATGGATGTGGAGGAAAAGAGAAACTGCGCTGAAGAGAGAAAAAGGAAGGAAGTTTAAGGAAGTAGAAGTTTTCCAGGAGCAATTAACACTATTTCAGACTATGATGAGCAAATGGCAGTACTAAGATGTGCAGCTAAGCAGCAGTGGCACCCAGCAATGCAGCAGCAGCTTCTTCTCCAGGCCAAGAACAGCTCGTTCATGCAAGAGCTCAGCCCAGCACATCCCATTTCCACAGGACCAGCAGCACATTCCCAGCCCCAGCACCTCCACCACCACACACAGGCAAGCACTGGCTGCTCCTTGCTCAGAGGCTTTGGGATGAACACTGACAGAAAAGCACTTTTATTTAAGGCATCAAGATTCCCCTGCATTTGCAGCAGCCTCCCACACAGCTCGCAGCATTCGGACACTGCAATGCAGCTGTGGCCAGATGTTCACAGAGCCAAACACAGCCTGTGCCACAAAACACAGCAATTCATTTCAAGGTTCTGGGGGTCACTCAAATATCTACTGTGTTCTTCTACAAAACACCAAAATTGGCAGTGTTCCAAGAGATGACAGCACCAGGCTCCATCTCCAATCTTTAAGTGAAAACACCGAGTGAGAAGGCAGGTCCTTGCTGAAGCTGTATCCATGGACAGTTTTCCTGCACTTATTCCCAGTGATCTTTCGTCTTCTGGCACTACATCCTGCTCAAGAGTCCATCCAAAAACTCTTCTGTTAGAAGCCCTAAAACCAACAGTGAAGTACCCACTCTGAATTCCCTCAACTAAAGGGACAAAGAGCTCCTCCCCAGTGACACAGAATACATTCCACAGTCTGTGTTCAAAGAGCAATCACTCATCTCACTCCCCAGGAACTGTGATTTACAAACAGGAAGGAGGGGTCTGTCACATCAGTGATCACTGCTAGAACCTTCTTCAGCTCTACCACACTGGAGAGGCACAACCCACCTCAAACTTCAGCAAGAGAAGCAAACACAACCAATTCTTTGCATTTCCATGAGTGCACAACACACCCTTCTTTCTTCAGCAAATAAGCCCTGTGCTCAGCAGTCAAGGGCATTTTATTCCATGACTGCTCCAGGAGGTTATATCCATGCAGCCTCAGAGCCACAGGATCAGGCTAGCACATCCACTCCTAAATCAGGCTCATATTGCCCAGGAAGACCATCCCAACAGGGACAGTGGCACTGGACTGCACTGAAGTGCTCAAGAACACAGCTGAGAAAGCAGAAATAGGAGTTACCAGTGGGATAAGCACCTCCCTGAAGCAGGTGAGCCCCATCTGCTGGCCCTGAATTTCAATTTTCCTTATTTCTCTCCTTCTTTGCAAAACTCTTGTTTTATGCATCACTTCTGCAGGCATCAAACTGGGGCAGGAGCAGGCTGAACTGCCAAATCCTCACGTTGGGAGCAGCAAGTGGAGCAATCTGCATTCACACTCCAGACTTGTCATGAAGGAGATGCTGGCAATTAACTCAGTGCACAGACACAAGACAGTCTGGTCTGACACATTTTATGTAGGTCACCAGGAACAAAACTCCACAGAGCTGGAATATTCATTCCAGGGCAGTCCTGGCACAAACAGGCACTGCTTTCATCCTGGCAGGATAATTCTGAGTATCTTCAGGAACCAATCCTTGCTATAAGCACTGAGGACTCATTCCAGAAATCACAGAATCATGGAATGCTTTGGGTTGGAAGGGACCTTAAAGATCACCAAATTCCATCCCCTGCCATGGGCAGGGACACCTTCCACTATCCCAGGTTGTTCCAAGCCCCATCCAACCTGGCTTTGGACACTTCCAGGGCTGGGGCAGCCACAGCTTCTCTGGGCAACCTGTGCCAGAGAACCTTATCAACCTCACAGTCAATAATTCCTTCCTAATCGTGGAATGGTTTGGGTTGGAAGGGTCCTTAAATCCCATCTTGTTCCACCCCCTGCCATGGGCAGGGACACCTCCCACTATCCCAGGTTGCTCCCAGCCCCTCACTCTGTACCTTGAGGAGGCTTTAGTGACAACCACACCAGTTGGAAAAACCATGGACAACCCCTTTGGTTCCAGCCCTGACGGGAGGATGTGCTGAGATAGAGGGTGGCTCAGGAGGCAGGAGACAAACACGAGGGTCTGACAAGTTACCTGGCAAACTCTGTGGTAAATGAGTGGACAGGGCAGAGTGTGGGAGTGGCGCTGCATGGTGGGGGCTGGAGTGCAAACCAGCCAGAAGACCTAGAGAGAAAAACAAAGAAAGGAGAGGGAAAAAAGGAACAAATACACATCCAAGACAGAAATGAGCAGAGGAGCTGCACCAGTCAGCTTAGAGCTCGGTTTCCACCTATTGGGACTTGCTCTAGGGATGTGCCCAAGGTTCTCCAAATGCAACTGCTGGAGATACAAAAGCAGGGACTACAGCAGGAAGCAACAGCCAGAGATGGGCTGGTGTGCAATGGGTCAGCACAGCAGAGCACTGATGTTCTCACGGGACAGCACAGGCACAAGTGACACACACGTGGCCAGGGGGATACTCACTGTGCCCGAGGCCGTGGTGGAAAGTTCCTGGAGCAGGTCCCGTAACTATTGCATCCTTGGAAACTCCTGCTTTTGGGGAGGAGTCGGAACTGAAGGAGATGACATGAAGAGGGAAAGAATGAATAGGAGAGAGAATACCTAACGGGGTGGAGCTCAGGGCAGCTGGCAGCTTTGGATTGTTGGACTTGTAGGATGGAGCCAGTACACTTAAGGAGGAAGAACTCGTTAGCAGCACAGCTCCACTAGTTCCTTTCTGAAAAGCAATGGAAAAGGTCAGTCAGGAGTGGGAAAACCAAGGCACAGCATCATTCATTCGTAGAGATCTGCAAAACACGGAATGCTCAAGAATTCCCCTTTGGAAAAAGCATCCTCCCAGCCAGGGCCCAAGAGATGCCAACACTTGAGGCCATCTGCAGATGTCCAGGACATTGGCAGTCCAGCTCTTCTGAATGTGGCCACGCTGGATTTGCCTCCGCAACTCCCTTGCTCTGGAACTGTGCCCCATTAGGCAGAGGAGAAGTTCCCACACTGCCTGCGAGTTCCAGGGGGAATGCTTCCCTCTCACTTTTGGCAGCACAACACTGCTGACAACTCAAGGCACCCAGGTTTGGTACCCAGGGCACCCAGGGATGTTATTTGGGATGCTTCCCCCTTCCCAGCCCTCTATCTCAGTACCAGACAAGGTACATGAGCTGAGTAGTACATGATCTCCATTTAAATACACTCATTGAATTTCCCAGCTCTTTCCATGTGCCACAAAGGAAGGCAGGGATGAGCAGCCAACAACAAATGAATACAACAACATTGGGAACTATTACTTTTTGGCTATAGATAAAATTAAGACCCTTATGCATTAAGTACTGCTATATTATACAAGTCTGTATTGACAGCCTGGGACTCCTTCCTGAGATATTCTATCCCAACAAACTCAGAGCCTGAATTCCACAGTGTGTCACTGAGCTGCATTCCAAACATCACTTCAGCAGCTTATGGGAAAATCTGGGAAGCAACAGGGGGTGGGCAGAGATAAGCACCAAAGCAGTGGAGGGCATTTGGAGCTCATGGCCCAGACTCAGAGCTCACTGCAAGACAGACATGGAGGGGCTGGAGCATGTCCAGAGCAGGGAAGGGGCTGGAGCACCAGGAGCAGCTGAGGGAGCTGGGGGGGGCTCAACCTGGAGAAAAAGAGGCTCAGGGGGGCCCTTCTGGCTCTCCACAACTCCCTGACAGGAGGGGGCAGCCAGGGAGGGTTGGGCTCTGCTCCCAGGGAACAGGGACAGGACAAGGGGAAACAGCCTCAGGTTGCACCAGGAGAGGTTTAGGTTGGATACTGGGAAAATTTCTTCCTGGAAAAGGTGGTCAGGCACTGGAATGAGCTGCCCAGGGCAGTGGTGGAGTTCCCAACTCCTGGGGTGACTTAAAAGCCTTGTGGATGTGGCACTTGGGACGTGGTTTAGTTGTGGCCTTGGCAGTGTTGGGGGAACGGTTGGACTCAGTTATCCTAGTGGGCTTTTCCAACCATAATAATTCCATGATTCTATGACCGCATTATTTATTCTATGTGCCAGTTGTGACAAACGTGGCAAAAATACTAAAATGACTTGCAATAATTTCAGGAAGGCTGTTTGTAGATCTAACTAATGACCAATTCATCATTATACTTTTAGTTTATGCAGTGACTTTCAGCTCTTGTGATAAATTGCCTTACTGCACTTTCTCTTAATCCAAGTGGGAGCCCTGCTGTCCCCATAACTCAGAGCCAGGGCAGGAACATGACTCAGCCTGGGCAAAAACTGCACTGTGGAAGGTACCACAATATTCTGCTTAGCTGTTACTTTAAGCTGAAAATGAAAGTTTGAATTCTGGAGTGCAAGCCCACGGCAAGGGCCACAGCCTCCTAGCCTGAAGCAGCCAAAATCCAGACAGGCAGTCAAGAATTTCATGGAATGCTTTTGAAGCCCCCCCTTGAGGGCAGGTCTGAAGCAGGCAGGAGCTCCCAGCACAGCCCCCTTACCGGCACAGAGGTAGAGGCTGCGGTGCTGCTGACCACAGCTGGCTTTAGGGACGAGGTCAGCAACTTGGCCACCCCCTGGGTGCCCCCGCTGGAATCTCCATTGGAGCCTCCCGGAGGTGCCACCAGGGTCAGCTTCTGGGAGACAGGAGTTTTCTTCACGGAGGAGCTGGAGGCTGGGCGGCTGGAGGCTGAGCCCGGGGAAGGGGCTGGAACGCTGGGAAGCAAATTCCCAGAGGAGCTGCCCTGGTTTGCAGAAGCTCCAGAGGAGGAGCTGCTGGAAGAAGCCCCATGCTTGGAGAGGGACCCAGCAACAAAAGGCGATTTGTAAGATTGTCCTGAAGAGCTGGAGCCACTCGAGTGCTTCCCGGTGTAGCTGAGAGATGAAGAGGATGAGCCTTGGCTCTTGTGGGAGCTGCTGGAGTTTTGGGTGCTGCTTGGGGATGCAGAGGAATGGAAGCTCTGAGCTTTGGTTGATGACTTGACCTGCTGGAGGAGGGAGCGTTGGGGCAGAGGGGTGGAGGACTTGGCATTCTGCAGTTTGACAAAGGGAGCTGGGGAGGTGAAGGTTTTCTGGAGCTGAGCGCCAGGGTGAAACACCTTCACCTGAGGGCTCGGCACTGGTGCCGAGGCTGGCGGCCCGTGGCCTGGCCTGACCAGGCTGTGATGCTTCTGCTTAGCCTGGTGGGCATCAGGAAGGATTTTGCTGGGGGAGGCTTGGCAGGAATGCTCTTTGTAATTAGAGTTCTCTGTCTTCTTGTCTTGAGAAGACTGGCCCAATGCCAGAGCCTGCTCAGCCAGGAAGTTCAGAGGAGACTGGAGGGAACCAGAGGATGATGCAGGGGAAGGGTTGGGCTTTGGAAATGTCCTCTTCTCCTCTGAGGGTGCAAGAGTTGGGATCTTCTCTGGTGGAGCTTTTGGAGCTGCAGGAAGAGTAAAGTCCGGGCTCCCTCCCGCTCTGCTGTTCAGCACAGCCAGTTCCTTAGACACTGCTTCGAGGGAGGAGGTGGGATTGTGAATCAAGTCCTCATCCAAGGAGTCATCCTTGAAGGTGGCAGCAGTGCTGCTGGCTGCTTGGGCTGTCCCAAGGGCCAGGAGTTCTCTGGTTTGGGCACTGATGGCCAGGGCTCCTCCCTGGGGCTCTGAGGACATCACCAAGGTGCTGCCCGAGTGCAGCGAAGGGACAGACACCGACAGCTTCTTATCCAGCTTGCAGGAAGAGTCCTGGAACAGCAGCACAGGAGGAGGCACAGCCGGAAGAGAGTCACAGTCACAGTCACAGAGACACAGTGCTGAAAAGGTTCACAGTTTGGGGATAAAAGGCAGGATACATATTTTGTGCCTATCAGCCCCCATCTCCCCTGCAACTGCTACTGCCATCAATTTTAGCTGCTGGTCCAGTTGTTTCTTCAAGCCAAATACTGAGCAGAGCCATTTCACAGTAGCTGATGAACAGATACAAAGCTCAGACACAGGATTTACGATGGCAGTCACTTGACTTTTGGCATACGCCAACCACAAGAACCAGAAAACACAGAACTCACCTTCACTTTCACCTTAGTAGGAGCTATAACTTTCTTCTTCGCCCTGTTTGGAGGGAGACAAAAGAACACGGCTCACTGAGTGCCCCCAGGGAAGGAGCCACTTAGGGAGCACACCTGGGCCCTGTAATGATGATCCACTGAGTCTGTGCAAGGAACCAGGGAACAGAGGCAGCATCTCAGGTTGCTAGGATTCAAAACCACATGACATTTGGTTGCTGCTCTCAGAAGCCCCAACTCCCACACGGTAGATGAATTAGGGAGTGGAGCAGAGTCTTGGAACGGCAGCAGAGCAGTGAAACACCCACACACACATCCTGCACCAGCTGCAGGACCCCACTGCTGCTCTCCCTACAGCTACACCCAGAGAGAAACTGGCACAGAGACTGTTCTGGACATGTTACACCTTTCTTTTGGGTTCCCAGAAGAAGCCAAGGATGCAAAAGCATCTGCCTTATTCCCAGAGAATAGATTGCTTGGTTTGGTCAGATGCTATCTCTGGTACAAAACATCCCTGAGCTGCTGGAATGGTGTGGCTGAGGGAAGGATGACCTTACACCCTGTTTCATAGATTTCTCACACTTCCCCTCGCTCATCCAGTGCCAAGAACAGGACTGTCTGCCAAACAGACATCAGCCTATATCTGTGTCATCACCTTTATCAACCACCAGCAAGATCCATGAGACCGTTTGGATTAAAGCCCCTGCCCAGCTGGATTGTGATGGCTCTTGGTTTGCCACCCACCAGCCTGTTGCACCCACCTTCACTAGTCTGAGCTCATTGTGACCCTCCTGGAACCAGGCAACAAGAAAGAGGGAATCCAGAATCCAGTAAGGACTGACTGAACAGGCTGCAATAATCACAGTGCTGGCAGCACACTCTGCTTTACCCCCGTGTGCCTCCCAGGCCTAGCACAGAGGCCTGACTCCAGGCTGCTGAACCAGGGGGCAACCTGGCTTCAAAGTTCTTTGTTTTGAGCTTACTGAAGGCTAAAGCACCTCAGGAAAGTGTTGGGAGATGTCCCAAACAAACTACTCTGCCTAGACCTCCCCAAAGGAAGCAGCGCTGAACGATGTGGGGGGAGCCAGGCAAGCTCAGGAGCTCCTGCAGGATCCACCCAGGCCCCCGGGGAGGAGTTCAGCAGTTATCTCTCCAAAGGAATGCTGTGATACTCACAGGACTGATGTGAGGTGTCCGTGTACACGCCTGCTCTCCTTAAACAGTGTCCTAAGAAGGGAAGAGAGCAATGAGAAGTGATATCCAGCAAGACCCAGTAGAGCAGCTGGGATCACTGGAGTCAGAGCTGCACAGTACAGCAGGGGACTTAGTGAAATTTAAACCACAGAGAGCAAACAAATACTCAGGCCTTTTCCAGGAAGATCCTCCTGAGGTCCCCCACAATTCCCTCTCTGGGGAGCTACGCTTGGAGGCACTGGAAAGGCCATTAAGGCAGTTGTTGGACAATACCTAAGGAAAAAGCTCTGCCAGCTTAAAAAGCCAACTGGAGAGGCAGGACCATCACTCAGGGCATTACTGCTGCCACAAATCATCCAAGAGCTCTTCAACTTCCAGGGAGAAAGGTTCCCTTCCCATGCCTCTCACATAGGAATAAGGGGAAGAAGGGTCTGTGTTGCCTTCATGTCCCCATCAAAGAGCTGAGGTGACTTCTTCCATCACAACCCTTTCTGGAAGGTCTGACCAAGCACAGCCAACAGACTGAGCTTCATCCAAACTCCTGCACTGCTGAGGGTAAAGCAGGATCTCCCACAAACACTGTCTGACCCAAACCAGCTGCCACTCAGCTGCCCTCTTACATGTCAGGTGAGGAGTTATAACCACTCCTTCAGTACTGGCACATGGAATGAGATTCCTGGCTGATTAACAGAGTTTTGTCATCCTTTTTCTTTTAAAAAGCAAGCTTATGTGAACCTCATATTCTGTTAATCATCTCTCAGTGTTAATGGAGGAAACAGACTCATGGTAGGGCCTCTGAACTCACACACAAAATTGCTCCTCTGTTCACCTTCAAGTTCCTCTTAAAGATGAACCTCTGTGTCCATGATGGCAGTGAATCAAGCTGACTTATCCATAAAATTGTTACAGTCCTCCTAAAGTCACTAATCCCTCCCTATGGCTGTCCCTCTACCCTCTGTCCTTAAACCCCCAAGTCACAGAACATCTCAAGTTGGATGGGACCCAGAAAGATCAAGTCCAAGTCCCAGCAGGAGAAACCATTGTCCTCGAGTCACTGGAAAGTAACCAGGGAACCCATTTTTATTGAGTCATTCTGTACTTAATTTCACTGGAAGTGCCTCCTGCCCTGAGCCTTGGGTGAACACCTGAATGCCCAACAACAGTTTCACTGACAAACTTGGGCTAAAAGACTTTCATTTCCTTTTATTCAAAGAAAAGAGTTTTTAAAAGTTGGCAAGCTAAGACCCTCAAGCTGGGTACATCTTCATTAACTAAGTAGGAATCTTCACCCTAATGCCATCTTTCAGCTCCTGCACCACCACACTACAGCCACGCTCAGTACTGAGCTTCCTGTGCACTGCCACTGCAACAAACAGCCATGGACTCTTCCAAGTGGATCTGTGATGTGCTACTCATACTTACTGCTCTTAGGAACAGGTACCTACATCCTCCTTTATCCCCCCTGAAACCCAAAAAGCAAATTCAGCAGAGAGAAGACAGCACTGCCCAGCTTGTGAAATGCAAAGAGACAGAGATCACAGAATGCCCTGGGTTGGAAGGAACCTTGAAGATTCCAGCAGACTTTACAGTTGTCCTTTCTTTAACAGTCTTGTGCTAAACAAAGCAGGCCAGAAGGTGATGACAGTCCCAGCAGAAGGACTCTGCCATTTGTGTGGTTCTCTGCCACTGCCAGCTCAAGGGCAGGGATGATAGAGGGTGGGAAAGAGCAGGAAACAGCAGTGAGGGTACAGAAACCACACCAAATTCCTACTGACTCTGCTGACTCTCTCTTAAACCCCAAAAACTTTCTGCTTTGCCTTCTTTTGGGAATACTCCAGGGAAGATTTTACCAAGTGTCTGAAAAATGTATCCTTTGTGATTACAAAGTGATCCTTTGTCATACAGAGCCAAGAGAGCACAGACTGGCCAGCTGGCCTCACCTGGGTGCCAGGTCCACCTGCCAGTGGCTTCTATCAGAGATCAACTACTCAGCACTGCCATTTACAGTCCTGGCTGCACTCAGGACACTTGGGATGTGAAAAGGGACAGAGGGAGGAGGGAGAACATGCTGGAGGGCAGAGCTGCCATTCACAGCGCCCTTCCCAGGCTGGAGAAAGGGACCAACACAAACCTTGTGAAGCTTAAAGTCCAGCACCAAGTCCTGCAGTTGGGGTGGAATAACCCCAGGCAGCAGCACAGAAAAAGGACCTGGGGGTCCTGGTGGGCAAGTTGAAGGGGAACCACTCCTGCCAAAGTGTCCTGCTGAGAGCAAACTATCCGCTGGCAGGTGTTAGCAAGGGCACAGGCAGCAGTTCAGTGCCTGCTCCCCTCTGTTCAGCACCTGGGAGGGCACATCTGGACACAGCACCCAGTTTCAGGGTCCCCACAATACAAGAGAGATGCCAACAAACTGGAGACATCCCGAGGAACAGGGACACAGGACAGCCCAGGAGGGGTGGAGAGAACTGGGTTTGCTTAGCCTGGAGAAGGAGAAGCCAGAGGAAGAATCTTATGGCAGTTTCTACTACCTGAAGAGTGGTGGGGTCAGGGAGACACAAAGAAGATGGTGCGCAGTAAAAAGCAAAAGGAGAGAGTTCAGTTCAGGGCAGCAAGGGGAATTCTGACTGGAAATAAGGAGAAAAGATTTCATGAAGAGTGATGAAGTACCAGAACAGGAGCCCAGAGATGCTGTGGTAATCTCCATCCTTGGGAATTTCTAAAACTCCACAGGCAAGAACCTGAGCAGTCTGATCTAACTCTGAAGCCAGCCATTCCCTGAGCAGGGGCAGGACTAATGACCTTCCCAGGTCCCTTCGGACAAGGAATCCCTTGATTCTTGCTCACCTGGCCTGCATCCAGCCTTTTGGCCAAAGGGGCTTCACCTCTCCTTCTAGGAAGGTCTTCACATAATCCTCTAGAGACTGAGCCTTATTCTTGTCAAGGTCATAACCATCCAACTTAATCTTCACCAAGTGGCAAAGCAGCTCCCTGAAGAACAGGAAGATTTCAAATACAGTTACGCAGATTAACCTTTCCCACTTGGAGATCATTCTCTTTATCCAGGGCTGGATAAATACACCAAGATGCACCTGGTTCTTGCTAATACAACCCTGCACTGCCTCCCCAAAAAAGAGGAAGGGGAAGGCACATCCCTTGCTCTGTCTGTGCACACACATGGATGCACCAGGGAGAAAAGTCTTGTCACCCCTTCCCAGTTTAATCTCCTGAAACAGCTGAGGTAGCAAAGCAGTGCCAGAGTCAGAGGCGCCATTAACAACCACTGAACCACAAGAACTGAACCTCTCAGCCAGGAGAAGGCAGGAAGCAGAGCTGGCTGTCTCCTAAAGGAACCAGCTGCCTACAGAGCAGCAGCACCTGTTTGTTCCAGAATAAGATGAAAAAGCAGGACTGATTCTCCTTTCACCCATTGTCACTCTCCCCTTTTCTCAGCACTCTTTTCTCTGTCAGACCCCCGGGTGCAAGGGGCAGAACCCCAACAGCTTCAACTGCTTCCACAACCAGAAAGTGGTCATGTTAAGACCTCCTGAAGCTGGAGGACTTCAGCAATTCAGCTGAGTTCCTTCTGTTCCCAAAGATCTGTCCCTCTCTTTTGGACCCTGCACAGAGGCTTCTCAGCACTTCTCAGAGTTCGCCTGTGCCTGAAATCAGCTTCAGGGTGAGACTTCATAAATGCAATAGTGGCTTCCATAAACAGCACCGTGTGCCACGAACCTCCAAGCTGACTGTTCCTACAGGTGACCAGCACTGCTCTGGAAACAAGATACAGACACCAAAATGCTTCACTGCCAGCTGCAAAGAGTAAGACAAGTCACGGGTTTGCTTAATATCTGAGTTATTCAAACCTGATTTCATCATTCCACTGAAATTTCTTTCGTGGTCCTGCGACGCGCTTCCCTCCCTTTTCTTCATCCTCATCATCATCAGAACAAACTCGATCTCGCTGCTCTTTGTCCTTTTCCTCTTCCAGCATCCTAAAATGGAGACAGAAAATGTGGAAGTCATTGTCCTGCAGGTTCAAGGGGAGGATGAAGTATCTCTGAACAGCACTGGTCAGAGGTCTCAATATCAGCAATCCCTGGCTCGGTGCAAGCTTAGCTATGAGCTCAAGCTTAAGAAATCTCCCAATACTTTGTAATAGACACCATGGGACTAATCCAGCCTGACTGTTCCCAGGCTGCCATGTTCCTAAAGACACGCCTGCACATGTGAAACACTTCAGCCAAGCTCAGGTCCCATCTCTGCTGCTGTAGCTGGCATTGCCACAGACAGCACAAATGACACACACAGCTTAATTAGGTCAATCAATGCCCATGAGCAAATTTTGTCTACAGAACAAAAAGAGGAAGCAAACTTCAGGAGAACAGCCTCCAGGCCAAAGGGAACCCGCTGACAAAAGCTGCAGGTGGAGAAGGAGCAAACAAGGAGCTTACTTGGCAAACTTGGCCTGAGAATGGGCTTGGCATTCCTCTTGGTACTTGGCCACCTGCTCTGGCATGGCCCTTCCAATGGCCTCCTTCAGCTTCTGCAGAGGCTCCTTCAGTCGGCCACCCTGGAGCAAGCACAGAACACACTGAGGCTCCCCCTGCTGTGTCCCAGCCAGGACACCCACACGTGGCCAGTTCCAAACCCACCCGCAGCCGGGGTGCCCGAACGGTGCCCCTGGAGGACAGCACCTCGTCAGGGGCCACCAGCCATGCCCTGGACAGCAGGGGCACCACACAGGCAGGGCTGGGCTGGCAAGTTCCCTCACCTGCTCGTAGAGGTAAAGCCTGCGGGCTCGCTTGAGCAGGGTGTCCTTGCTGCAGGGGAAGAAGGCGGCCAGGTGGGCGTAGACCCCCGAGCGCACCTGGCTGCTCAGCTCCCGCGTCTGCAGCTCGATGCTGCAGGAGACAAACACAGCATTAGCAGGGGGCTCCAGGCAACCACTGCAACTCTGAGGGGGGCTGCAGGCAGGGAGGGAGGGACAAAGGACGAGGCAAACTGCGGGAAGGTTCTGCAGGTTCTAGAATCAACAGACTTTATCCCAAGGTACGCCTTTGGATCTCGGAGTAGATGGAGAAGGAACAAGTGGAAGTCAGCAGTGTCATTTGTCCTGCAGTTCTCCCTGGCAGCTGAAGTGCAGGAGGAGCAGGCACTGAGATGAGAAGTGCACACTGCTTATGTCAGATGCTATGGTAGTTGAATTCAGGACAATACAAAGTCAAACTTTATCTCTTGGCTTTCAACTTACTTCCCAGTGAGTAGGGCAGAGAGGTCAGTGTGTACCAAACCCATCTACACAGTTACACAGAATTTAGGAGCTTGGTTTTTGAATGTGGCTCTTGGTGTCAGTAAGTGTAAAAAACCCCAAGATATTCATCATCACAGCCGCAGAATGGTTTGGGTTTGAAGGGACCTCATAGCCCATTTGTTCCATCTTCCTGCCACAGGCAGGGACACCTTCCACTATCCCAGGTTGTTCCAAGGCCCATCTAACCTGGCCTTGGACACTTCCAGGGATAGGGCAGCCACAGCTTCTCTGGGAACATGTGCCAGGGACTCACCACCCTCACAGGGGAGAATTTCTTCCCAATATCCCATCTAACCCTGCCCTCTGCCAGTGGGGAGCCATTCCCCCTTGGCCTGTCACTCTATGCCCTTGTCCCAAGTCCCTCTCCAGCTCTCCTGGAGCCCCTTTAGGCCCTGGAAGGGGCTCTGAGGTCTCCCTGGAACCTTCTCCGGGTGAACACCCCCAGCTCTCCCAGCCTGGCTCCAGAGCAGAGGGGCTCCAGCCCTGGGAGCATCTCCGTGGGCTCCTCTGGACTCACTCCAGCAGCTCCACGTCCTTTTGATGTTGGACCCAGTATTGCAGGTGAGGTCTCACCTGAGTGGGGCAGAGGGGCAGAATCCCCCCCTCCTCTGCTGCCCACGCTGGGGAGCAGCCCAGGGCATGGGGGTTTCTGGGTGCACACGGCCAGGGCACGTGGGGCTCTCACCCACCCACACCCCAAATCCTTCTCCCAGGGCTGCTCTCAGTGAGTTCTTCTCCCAGTCTACCTTCATGTCTGGGGTTGCCTGGACCCAAATTGTACCTCAAAGTCATGCAAATCTCCTCTGAATGAGGCTGAAGTGACCAGTTTGACACCAGAGAAGGACTGTTTGTGCAGTGAGCACTGGAATGCTGGAAGGTGGTAATCACCCCTTGAAATGAGAGGGACTCCCAAACCTCCCTTTGGCAGTTCCCTGCAAGTGCCTTGATAAACCTAAATGAAATTACAGCCTGCATGTCAGTATTATTACACTGATCACAGAGCCCTGTGCATTCATCAGCCTTCTCCAGACACTTGCAGAAGAATGAAACCATTATCAGCAGCTGCCTGAGCAACACTGGCACTCTGTAATTTGGGGCCTCGAAAACACAGAGCAGGAATGGAATTCCTCCAGTTTTCACAGAGAGCCAGTTGAACACAGCAGCCTCATCCCAGTCCGAAACTATTCTACATAGCATGTAAGTTCAATAGCAAAGAACATGCCTGGTATCTCTCACAGGGAGAGATTTACTCTTCTGGCATCAAGCTACACTCACAAGTCAAGTGATCAAATTTAGGCACACACGTATCAAGCAGCATCTTGAGAACAGGAGGCCTGGATACATCCCCTCCAACATTCTCCTACCTCATCATATTTCAACTGAAAGCCATTTCTAGGAGACTTCTGTGTTATGCTGGGCATGTTCTGCCTGGAAGACCTGTACAAGAACATGCCCACAGCTCCTGCTGAACTTACTCCTGAATTTACCAAAAATGCTCTGTCTGATATTCTCCTTTCCCACACCCCTTCGCTGGCAGCACTTACTCCAGTATGATGTTGTTGATGTCCTGAGTGAAGAATCTCTGCTTGCCTTCTCCCTCGGCAGCTCTGGCAGCCTGAAAGTCAGGAAATAACACAGATCATCAGCAGCTCACAGCTGGCACAGGCAACCAAGTGTTTTCTAAACCACCAGAGGATTACTGCAAAACAAGGCACAGTTTTATCACATAAACTCTGCCACAGCAGAAGTGAGATTGTGCCCTGGCCTCTCACACCTCCCCAGTTCAAGTCCAACCCTGCCTGACCTGGTAGCACCATGTCCTGCACACCTTGTGACCTTCCCATCTGGATTCTCCTCTCCAGATGCACTGGAGTTACTACTCTGGAGTGAAGATCCCTCTGTTTAATGGGACAAAGGAGATGGCTTGGTTGCAACTGGCTTCTTTGGCAACCTTGCCAGGGGGAGAACAACAGCTTCAGGGATGGTTTTAACTTCCCAGTAAACTGAGGAATACAAGCACAAAGCTTGTCCCTGGACCAGGAACAACCACATTTAGTGAGAGTTGAGGAGACTTATCACCAAATTTTCTGGATCAATCTGGAAACAAAGTCAAGAAACCAACAGAAAGAGTCACAGCCACAGGGGATGTGTTATTCCCAGTCAACACCATGGAAACAACAACAAAAAAAATCCTGTTCAGGAAGCTTCCTGAGCTATGACTGCAGCTCACACAGCACTGCCCGAAAACATCACACCCATGAAAAATATGTCCAGCAGGAAAATAATTCCAAGACATGAATGACTTAGTAGCAAATTGCCAAGAGCTTTCAGTCTTTTTAAAGTAGGGAATATAAACAAAACTGGGATTTGGCACGAGGCACCACAACCAGTTAGTGATTTCTTGCACGGGAAAGGAGACCAGGAGAGGGATTTTGAAATCCCATGATTTCAAACACTCCAAAGTTGACGCTGGCAAGCAATTAATTTAGGCCCAGAGGGTGAACATTCCTCCTTGCCAGCAGCAGGTCACGGCTGGTGATATCAAAGGAGGAGGCTCAATCAAAGGAGGATTCTCAACAGAAAAATTATCTTAGGAAGGAGAGGGTTAAAGTCAAAGCAGTTCAAATACAAGAGGAAATGCCTGGAGGCTCCATTTAACTCAGGAGAAGCTCCCACCTCTGGGATGGAAGAGACTTGGCTCTCAGGCAGGAGAACGGCACCTCTTCATTCCCACCTGCAACAGAGTCCATGTCCCAAAATCCTAACTGACCCAGAGGCTTCAGTTTGTTAAATCTGGCACTTTTCCTCCCAGGTTTCTTTTCTTAACATCCAGCAACAAGAGACACAGCAGCAGGAAAATCTAAGCAGGAAAATCAGTGGGTACTCTGCTATTTCTGTTTCACAACACCATAACAATTAACCTGATATCATGGGAACCTCCAAAATACTCTCTTCTAACTCAGACAGAGTCAGAAACAGCTGTTTTGGTGCTTTCTGAAATAGAAACATCCACAAAGAGCCAATTATTTTTATCAGCTGTGGCAATACTTTCTTCAATTCCTCCTCCCCTCCCATCTGCTCACCCCCACTGCACAACTCAGCAGAACAGTTCTCTAAGATAAGAGCAGCTTATCTTTAGTGTCAGGAGTTACTCAGCATCTCTTACTTAAGTAAAAGGTGCTCTAAACTGAAGTGCCCCAGGAGGCAGAACCACCACAGAGGTCCATGAGCATGACTATGACTTAAAATCAATGTTTCAAACACACCAGGGGCAGGAACAAAACCTCCCAGCACTTATTGACAGGCTGATGGTGACAGCCCTCACACCACAGGGCTGAAAGCACACTTGGACAGGCCAAGTGCGGACAGGAGGGGATCCCTGACCAGCACCCAATGTTTTCCTTCTCCAAAACAGACTGGAGCTTCCCAAAGCACATCACATTTTGGAGAAGATGGATGAGTCCCACAGGAGCCCAGCTGCAGGAGGAGCTACTGGTGAAAACACACAGGATCCTCCTTCTAGAAATGAATATATTCCACTCCCTAAATGGTACCCAGCACTGAGATGTTAAAGATGGGTAAAGGGCTCAACTTGCCAGTGACGCAGCTCCAATGTGGGAGCTGCCAAATGGTACCCAAGCTTCAGTGAAGGATCTGCCTGTGTATGACACGGGAAGTGGTTCCAGCAAATCCTCAAGCCCAATCCACAGGGCTTTCCAGGCCTTTTCACACTGGGATAGGCAACGCCTTCCAGCTGCACCCTCTTATTTTACAGACAGAACATTGTGCACCCCTTCACTGTCCTGACCAGCACAGCATATTAAAAATATTGCTGTGGAATTTGTCCTTGTCATGGTTTAACCCCAGCCTGCAGCTCAGCCCCACACAGCTGCTTGTTCCCTCATCCAGGTGGGATGGGGCAGGAAATCACAAGGGTAAAAGTGAGAGAACTCATGGGTTTAGATAAAGACAATCTAATAGGGAAAGCAAAAGCCATGTAAGCAAAGCAAAACAAGGAATTCATTCCCCACTTCCCAAGGGCAGGCAGGTGTTCAGTCGTCCCCAGGACAGCAGAGCACCACCACATGTAACAGTTCTTTGGGAAAACAAATGCCATCACTCCAAATATCCCCCTCTTCCTTCTTCTTCCCTCTGCCCCCCAAGGTGGGGGACCAAGCATGACTCCCCATGCTCTGGGATATCCCTGTGGTCAGCTGGGATCAGCTGTCCTGGCTGTGTCCCCTCTGGTGCTGCCCCCCAGCCCCCTCGCTGGCAGTGCGGGGAGAGGAGCAGCAAAGGCCTTGGCACTGGGAGAGCACTCACTGCTCAGCAACAACAAAACACCCCTGGGTTATCAGCTCTGTTTGCAGCACAATTCCAAAACAGCCCCATGCCAGCTACTGTGGGGAAAATTAACTCCATCCCAGCCCAAACCAGTCCTCAGTAGTTCACATTTCAGTTCATTCATGCCAAACTGACTTTGGAAGTTACTTCTTGCATCAGGTTCATACTTTGCCAAGAGAGGTAAAGAAGGAATCCTGACAGGGGTGATCCTGAGTGTTACATTCAGTAGGTGACAAGGCCCAGGACTTGGACATCACTTGACCTCTGGGCCTTCAAGAAAGCAGCTTAGAGAAAACCGGGTGACACAAAAGTGTGATCCCAGTGGCACTGAGAATCCCCCCTCTGGAATGTGCTCTGTCCCTGGGTGATGCCACACCCCCAGCAGAGCTGTCCCCTCTCCAGTAACCACCAACCCCACTGCCCCCAGGAGCTGCTGTACCTGGGCCAGTTCTTTGATCCGTTTCTCCAGAGGGGCTGGCAGCCCTTCTGGGAGGGATGGCGGCTGCTTGAACTCCTGCTCCAAGCCTGTCCCACCAGGATCACTGCCATCCTCCACCTCAGGGAAGGGACTGCCCTCTGGGGATTCGCTGAGGAGCCGCTCCAGGTCCAGGTCACTCAGGGAGTCCATGGCTGTGGCTGCCTGGAGCAGGTCACTGTCACTGGCGTGGCCGAAGAGCGAGAGCAGAGGGTCGGCCATGGCCTCCACCTCCCTCGGGGCTGCAGGGTCTGCTGGGGAAGGAGTCACCACTTTCTGCTCTTCATCCTTCTTCTTCTGAGCATCCTTCTCCTTCTGAAATTTCTTCAGCATCTCCTTCACGCTGAGAGCTCCAGAGTATTTCTTCTTCTTCTTCTCCTTACTTGCATTTAATGCTGTGAAGCTGCAAACAAAGCACAGAGGAGGAAAGGGAACTGAATATCAGGTCAAGAAGCACAGTGGATTCCTCCACCCCAGTTCACTTCAGCCATAGGAACAACTCCCTGGAAAAGTCTTAGTCCCCTAACCAATTACACCAGAAAAAGTATTTTACAGCTTCTGATGGTCTTAAGGTCCTGCTGCCTGTTCAGCTCAGCTCAGAGAAGGCTGTCCTGCCTCACTGCAGAGAGGTGCTGGGGCTTAAACCACCTCCACAGAGCTCTGCTCTCATTTAGCTACATGTTAATATTATTATTCCAGCAAGGAAGGTTGTGAAATGCACAATTAGAACAGAGGAACTGAGGCAGGACAGACTTAGTGTGAAGCCTGTTAAAACCAGGAGAGCACATTCCTTTCCTTGCTCACTTTGAAGGGCTCACACACTGACAGTCCAATGTCAGACACGTGGTTTGGTGTTGCTCAAAAGCAGATCCATGCAGGAAAAAGGAAATCACAAAGAACAGTTAAAGGAAGAAGGAAAAAACTTAGGAGGAAAATATAGGAAATGAGTGAAAAGCAACAGATACAGACATTGAAACAGACAGGCCAGGCAGACCAAAGCAAGGACAGAGCTACAGGACAAGAGGACTCAGAAAAAGAAGAAAAACCACTCCATTTTACAGCCCAAAAGCTATAAAAAAGCAGAGCACTCATCCAAGAAATCCTCTGGGCAGGAGTACAAAGGATTGCCCCGCAGCAACATAGCCTGCGTTGTAACCTCTCCCTCCCTGCCAGCCCAACACTCGGACAGTGAGTCCAAGCCCTTCCCACCTGCCTTTCCTCCCACACCTTTGTCCCAACAGTTGTTATTCTTCTCTCCACTGTCCACATCTGTTCCCACCATCAGTGCCTAAACAGAGCTCCAAACAACATCAACACTGCAGCCAGCTGTGCCCCTCTTTGCTCAGACACTCCTGCTGTGGAGCTGTGCCCCTTCCCTGATCATCACCTGCCTTTCTTTCCCACTTTGGAAGCGATGGGGGTTTTCCTGCCAGTGTTTGCAATGTGCAATTGAGCCACCCCACACTGCAACGGATTCTACTGCAGCCACCTGTAACCCTGAAACAAGGTGTTGAGCAGCAAGAATTCCCTCCTCCCCTCCTTACCCAGCCTTTGGAAACTTGGACTTTTTCGATTTCTTTTCCTTGTCGTAAGAATCATCTTTCTTCTTCTTCTTCATTTTTTCACCTCCATCTTTCAACTTCCGCTTCTGCAGAGGGTAAAGCCAAGTCACAAACAAAGAGGTTCCTACAGCATTACCAGAACTCCCAGAGCCACTTTGGGACCTCTCCCAGGAATGTGAAAACACTGGACACGTTAATCCAACCCTGCTACATCCTTCACCATGGTTCTGTCACACGCTGCCTTCAGCATTTGACAGCACACCCAGCTTCTACACTACTCTCTGCACCCCCATTATGCTGTGACTTCCAGGGTGACAGGGAGCTGCTCTCACCTCTGCTCTAGGAACCAGGCAACCCCACCAGTCTCATCCATGCCAGACACCCTTCATTTTACCATGAAATATTGGGACACAATGGGATTTCAAGTGCTCATCCCTATTCTGTCCACGCTAAGTCACAAATCTCTGCCACTCTGAAGGTCAACACACTTTGATGCAGCAAGCTCTGAGCTCTAGCAGAGAAAATAATTGAGAAAGCTGACTTGCTGACCTTGGGACACTTCTTCTTCTTCTCTTTGACATAGTCATCTTCAGACTCAGAGGCCTGCCGGAACTGCAGCGTTCCTGAGTTGATGTAAAACCCTCCGTACTTTGTAGTGAGAGAAGCGGGAACAAGCTCATCGTACTGGAAATAACAGAGAACACTTGATTGGCACTGGGAGCTTGGTTACTTCATTCCATAGCTCAGCTGCTTAGAAAATGGAGTGGGATTCATAGAACCACAGAATGAGCCGAGTTGGAAGGGACCCATCAGGACTGAATCCAACTTCTGGCCCTGCACAGACACCCCAACAATCCCACCCTGTGCCTGGGAGCATTGTCCAAAGGCTCCTGGAGCTCTGGCAGCCTTGGGGCCATAACCCTGGGGAGCCTGTTCAGTGCCCAAGCACCCTCTGGGGGAAGAACCTTTTCCTGATATCCAACCTGACCCTCCCCTGACACAGCTCCAGCCCTTCCCTGGGTCCTGTCACTCGTCACAAGAGTGACGAGATCATGCTCCCCCAAGGACAGACTGTGGAATGCCAACCAGCACCCTCCTACCATGCAGCTGCCCCAGGATCTCTCACTCCCTGGCCCTGGCATCCTCCTGGCACACTCTCAGTCCAGGTTCAGCCCCCCAGGCACCTCACACCCCCTGGCACTCACAGCTTCCGAGTTGTCGATGAAGGAGTCGGACTCGTCGTAGCCATACCCCATGTCAATCAAGTCCTGGATCCGGTCCTTCCTGCGCCTCTTCCCACCCTAACAAGGACACATGGACACTGGGATCATTCCTCTTTTCCAGTACCACAGAGATACCCCGCTGCAGCAACTGGCTCCAGGACAGAAAGGGGAATGAGCTGCAGCAGAACCAAAGCAGGGCTGGCTCCCACCACACTGCACTCCAAGATGTGGCAAATCCAGGGTTAGAACTTGTCACACAGAACCAAACCAGTGCAGCCAAATGAAACAAAGCACTGCCAGCAGGTTCCACACTGAACTGGGTCTGCCCCCCTTCCACATTCCTGCTGGGGCTCTCTTCCATAGGGACTGCTCTTCCCTAACTGCTACAGCAGGTACAGACTCAGTACTACAGACATCAAACACACACAGAATGTGTTAGGGTGACCCCATGGACCAAATTTGTATGAGAAAACAACACACAAATTCCTACCCAAAAGTGCCAGACGTAAAACACAGCATGGTTTTATTGCCAACTACAGAAATAAGGTAAAAGGAAGAACAGAAAGCAACAGGTAACACCGCGCCATGCAGCAGTGTCCTGAGGGCAGTGGACTCACCACAGCCCTGTGCTCAGAGACTTGGCAGTTTCCATCCTGCCACAGCAACAAGGCCTAGAAATTAATTTCTGCTTAGGGAGGTTCAATTTTATCAATTACAGTAAGTGCTTTGCCTCTCACTTTAATTCATGTCAGTTGCTTTAATCAGACTCATCTGATTTAAGAATGAATCGAAACTATTTTCACAGCCCTGAGACAGAAAAAGAACATAAAAACCAGCACATGCCAGCCAGGATAAAGGACTGGGGGAGAACAGGAACCTGAGAGCCAGCAAGCATTAAAAGCACTGCCTGAGAGTAGAACAGCATTGCCCAACCCAATGAATAACATCATTTAAAGAAGAAACACCTACATATTTCTCTTCAAACTTCCTAGCAAGAGCCTCCACTTTATGCCTTTCCTTTTCCTCATCATTGAAGGGATCAGCTGGGTCTTTCTTCTGTAGAAACAAAAGAGATAAAACCATGAGAGTCAATCCTGTCATGCTGCCACCAAAATCCCACAAATTAAACCCATCCTGACTGGAGCAGCCAGGCAGAAGCTCAGACTAATCAACCTTTGGGACAGGTCTGATCAATATCTTCATCAGTGACATGAACAGTGGGATCTAGGCACCCTCAGCACATCTGGAGCTGACATCCAGCTGTGTGGTGTGGTGTGGTGTGATGATACACCTGGGGGATGGGAGGCCATCCAGAGGGACCTGGACGGGCTGGAGAAGTGGGAACATGGGAACCTCAGGAGGTACAACAAGGCCAAGTGCAGGTGCTGCACCTGGGCTGGGAGAACCCCCAGGATCAATCCAGATGGGAATGAAGGGATTGAGAGCAGCCCTGGGAGAAGGATTTGGGGTGTGGGTGGGTGAGAGCACCCAGAACACGCCCGCTGTGCTGGGCTGATCCCCCAGTGTGGGCAGCAGGGGAGGGGGGATTCTGCCCCTCTGTCCTGCTCAGGTGAGACCCCACCTGCAGAGCTGCCTCCAACCCTGGGGGTCCCAGCACAGGAAGGACCTGGAGCTGCTGGAGCAATTCCAGAGGAGGCCATGGAGATGCTCCAAGGGCTGGAGCCCCTCTGCTCTGGAGCCAGGCTGGGAGAGCTGGGGGTGTTCACCTGGAGAAGAGAAGGCTCCAGGGAGAGCTCAGAGCCCCTTCCAGTGCCTAAAGGGGCTCCAGGAGAGCTGGAGAGGGACTTGAGACAGGGGTCTGGATTAACAGGACAAGGGGGAATGGCTTCCCACTGCCAGAGGGCAGGGTTAGCTGGGATATTGGGAAGGGATTGTTCCCTGGGAGGGAGGTGAGTCCCTGGCACAGGTTGCCCAGAGAAGCTGTGACTGCCTCATCCCTGGAAGTGTCCAAGGCCAGGTTGGCCAGGGCTTGGAGCACCCTGGAATAGTGAAAGGTGTCCCTGCCTGTGGCGGGGGGGGGAATGAAATGGGCTTGAAGGTCCCTTCCAACCCAAACCATTCCATGACTCTGAGGGTGTCTCTGTGGTTTGGGGTGCTATCTCAGCTAGTTCTGCACCTGTCTCTGTTTCTCCTAATTCTCAACAAAAAAAATACAAACCCAAAAGATAAGCAGCGTGAAACATCAAACAACTGCTAACAGTTCTGAAGAAAAATGGTAAAAAGGAATAGAATCCAATAAGTTTTTTTCATAGAAAAATACTCCTAACTCAAAGTTTAGATGCTACAGGAATTTGCACTCATCTGTCCTTTGGTCTTCTTTGGAAAACAGCTCCTTATCACTGCTAGCAGCCCAGGTACCAAAAATCACTTTAGACCAAGACATTCCAAACTAAACCAGCATTACATCCCACACTCTGCCACCAGCACAACACCTTTCCAACACAAAATTCCAGCCAAGGCAAAAGAGTGACACAGTATGGCCTGACAACAAGAACCCCAGCCTGGACATCAGTTCTGCTGCCTGCAGGATGTTCAACTACTCTCCTGCCACTTTGCAGCAGCTCATAGCAAACACAGACCCAACTCCCAAAGCAGCAATTCTGAAAAGAGCCTTTGGGACCTTCAGCTACGACACAGGCCCCAGGGACACTCACCTTGTCACCTGAAGAACCCCCTTTTACTTTCCCTCGACAGCTCTTGAGGAGATCTGGGTAGAAAAACTCTGGGCAGCGTTTGTGATCCGGCTCAAAGAGTGTGAGTGTGATTCGAACAGCCGTGGCAGCTGGCTCAGGGTCTGGGGGCTGCTCTCCATCGTCCTTCCGAGACCTCTTCAGGAAGCTGCTGCTCAGTGGCCCGTGCAGAGTGGTGAACGAAACCCTGTGGGGCTCTGTCATGGCTATGGCCAAGTCTTACCAGTCCTCATGGCATCGTTCCCATTGCATTAGGAAAGGTCTGTCCGGCTGCACTGATGGATTTCACTGGATGGGTAAGGATAATGCAGGATGTTGGCAGTAGAACAAGTCCTTTGCTTTTGGAGTTTTCTTGGGAAATGACAAAGGGCCGTGCTGCGAGCGCTTGCTGCAATCATTAGAGAGAAAGAAAGAAGTCAATCCTTGTACTGGAATTCCCTCCAACACTGGCAGTTCCCCGTTATCCCTCCTGTCCGTGGCAGGTCGCTCTCCTCCACTGCTCCATTTGCCGGGGAAAGAAACCGACCGCACCAGACTCGCTGTGACGCGGCCCAGGAGCCCGGAGCACAACCGCTGGCCGAGGCTGCAGCTCCCGGGGCCGGGACTGCGCTCCGAACGGCTGATCTCCGCTGCACGGAGGCCCGGACACTGCTGTCCCTGGGAGAGCGGCCCCGGCGGGGGATGAGCGGGGCTCGGGACTGAGCGGGGCCCGGGGACTGAGCGGGACCCGAGGACTGAGCGGGACCCGGGGACTGAGCGGGGCCCGGGGGTGGCAGCGCCGCCGGAGGGAGAGCGGCCCGCGGGGCTGAGGGGAGGACCGAGACCGCGGGGTCGTGGTGCCGGGGCTGTGGCCATGG
>WBMZ01006821.1:0-120857 GCA_013400975.1 Atrichornis clamosus | reverse complement strand
AAAGAAAAGACTCGGCCAGGGTGATCAGCTACCCCCTTTGTGTCTTAATCACTCGTCATTTACATATTGGGACTACACCCCGCTCCTGCCAGCTGTCTCCCTGGTAACCGATTGGAAAAAAGAAAGAAAAAATTCACTAAGAAACGCAAACCCACCACAACAAAGCAGAGCTGACTGATGCTTCCATGGTGCAGACAACTTTGATCTCACTTTCAAAGGCTGAACTGAGAGTGGATCTGCACTTCCAAATTTGGTATGTGCTTCTTTCATAAAGGAGATATCCAAAATATTGTATTTGGATTTGTTTTCTTATAAACAATGCAAAAACCTTATTCATTGTTCCTTATAACGTCTCTTTTATCATCTGTACTAGGGAATGTTTGTTCCCAGTTTTGACTTCTAGCAGATATGTGTTTGATATTCTCCTGAATGAGTTCAGGTTTGTTGCATTCTAATTTTGATATTTCAGTCTCAAGATGTGCCATTTTACGCTTGAAATATTTCATTTACTTCTAAAGCATTACTTGAGATTTCAAGAAGACCTGAGACTGACATAAATTTAAGTACAACTGGTTAAGCACATGAAAAGCACCAAAGGTCAGTCTGAAAAGGATCCAATATAGATCATTGCACCATTGCTATTGGAGAATATGTTCAGTCTCAGAGTTTCCAGAACAAGTAGGCAGCGTTCTGACACCAAGAGAGATTGCAAACTTGTGTTAGGGCTTCAACAGAAAATAGGAAAGTATCAGGAAACAGTTATTGGGAAAGTTATCTTGGTTCTCAAAATAATACTTCCCACTACAGCAAAGTGTTGACTGTTGCATGATGTGTTGTGCTGGGAAAAACATCAAAAAGGAAAAAAACTTCATAGATCATTAATGAGTGCAATAATAACAAAAGTAATGATGTACTGACACAGGTAATTAGGAAAAGCACCAAGAATAATAAAATGGACTATCATCAAAGGAATCTTATATTAGAAAAAGATGTAGATTACAAGGGGAGACTAGTAATGACATATAGAAATTGCATAATAATGTAATGCTTAGCAACTGGTAATCTGAAATCCTGTTTTAAATACTTCAGCAATTCCCTTGTTTACACAATGGTTGTCCTCCTATTCCTTTCCACAATATTTACTTTCTTAGGCATTTTGCATAGTTAGTGACATAACCAGAACTCAGAAGGGCTTTTCAAACATAGAGAATTCAGCTTACCCAAGCAGTCCCTTTGAGTGCCCATTAAAGCTGTGATATGACAGTAGCAGCACTTATAAACCTGAAAGTTAAGATAATATCCTGGGATACACTGCAAATGACAGAAAAACTCTTCCTATTGCCATCAGAGTGGAGTGCTGAATTTTTATGATGCACTTTATCCAAAAATAATAATAGCAGGTGGGAGAGAAGACTGATGATCTTCTGGTCATTTAACTCTTCCCATTTGGTTTCTACCTTGCAAGAATTTTTATGTTGCTTTTGAATCAAATTAAGCATTTAAGGAGATCTGATATCAGATTGTCACTGGCAGGTATTTTTCTTATATATAGCTAATCTCTTCCACCTAGGCTACACAGGCTCACATTTTTCAGAAACATATTTTAAGTCTTTATTTTAGTAGAGGCTACTTTCTAATCGCCTTCAGGGTCATCTTATGAAAATCTTTTTCCAGGTGTGGGCTCTAAGTCCTGGCCTGATAATGGTCAGATTAATCCCGTCTCAATCCGTCACACTTAAAACTGGGCAGATAATGTGAGGGATTGGTCTATAACCAACAGAGAGACAGAGGCACCTCCAGAGGGGTCACATCACCAACCAATGATTGTACTTATTTTGGGGCAGAAAGGATGTTCTTCAGAGATTCTTTTCTGTCTCCATGGCCAAGAGAAGAAGAGCAACTTAGAGCAGGTACATGACTTTCAGAGGCTGAAATAAAATGTCAGATACAGCCATTGGTGTGGGATTAAACTATCTGTACATCTTTTCTACTGAACTCAGCACAGCACCTGGTCTTTCCCTTTTATTAGTATCAGCTCAGATGTACCCTTTCAAAGGAAGGTTTAGGAGTGCTTGATCCAGCCTGGGAAACTGAATGGGTGCTAATGTAACCTCTTCCAGACCTTCCCAGCCTCTATACAGTTGTATGGAATAAGGATCAGTTGCTGGATCAGAGTCCTCTATAATCGGTCTCTAAAAGTGACTCTTTCTCTCTAATGGCAAAAAAGTGAGCTCAAACACAAACATCACCATCACATATGCTTATATTTAATCTGGCAAATCCCACCATTATCGTTCAAATTGAAAGCACATCTTTTGCAATTTAGTCTCAAATATTTGTAGTCTTGATAGTGCAGCTGGGTCTCTCCTATTTTGTATCAAAGGAGAAAGATTTCCAAAGCCATTACAATGCATACAATGTTTATTAGAAGTAAAGTGTCTCTGATATCTGCTACTGAATGATAATGTGAGAGGTTGAAGAGTAACCTCACAGTTTATATTCCAGTACACTTTTTGGTTGTCTAGATACCAGATGTTTAAGCAGGAAGATGATTAGCACTGAGTAGGTGGAAGGCTTGAGGACAGGATGGTAATGTACAACTGAGGATTACACATTCTCCAGAATCTGTGGCTGTAAATCAGTGAGCTTCTTCAAGGTGCACCAGGAGATAAATTCCATACACACACTCCATCAAAATGAAAATTCATAGCAGTGAGAATAGTTAGACTACCCATTAGTCAAAATGCCAGATCAGGGATTAATACAGCAAGCTACTTCTCTCTCTGTCTCTCACAGTGTTATGTGAAATGGGCCTCTCCAGTGGGAGCAGGGATGGGATAGATCAGTCTGGTCAGAAAATGGGTGTCCAGAGTTTCAGGTTCATGGTACCTCTTGGCTTACAAATCCCAGACATTTCTAGCAACAGAACATCAACATAGTTCAAAAGAAATATAACCCTGTTCCACCTCATTTCTAAGGCTGATGACATATTAACATTGCACTACATGTTGGCAACTTGACACATATTTTTTGTAACAAGCTCCAAGGCGAATGACAGTGGCAAAATTCTAGCATCGGTAAGGGCAAGAGTTTTGATTGGAATGTCACAAAAATTTTCCCCAATGTCTGAACTCTGGACACTTCTTTCTCACTCTGGACATTTTTGATCCAGGTTTAAAGGTTGTGGAGTGAATTCTATGTAGGTCTGGCTGGTTCAAGCCCTCAGAGAGGGCTTGTCCTCCAGCAGTTCTCACGAGCCACAGCAGCAGCAATATTGTTGGACAATAGCAAAGTGATGTGACAAGTTTTTCATAGAGACTGGATTTACTGGCAATAGATTATTGTCCTTTAGAGATATGAAAGAAATAAACAGGATCAAAACTTTCTTCCTGGAAACCTTTATGTATGTTCTACGCTTCACTTATCAGAGTGGGTTAATTGACACCAGCCACTTGTGTATTTAAAGTTAAATAACTTCATGAATATATCACTAGAAGTTGGGGTCAAAGAGTAAAAGAAAGCCCTTAGGCAAACAATTATATATAATGAAGTGGGTGGTGAAGAAGGTACAGCTTCTCAACTTAGCTCTGGTACTTGGTTTGTGCACATTCTTAATGTGCAAGAGCACAACTCCACTTTGACATGAGCGGTGGAGGAGAGATTTAAGCATGAGCATCTCCCAGCACAGCTGAGGTACACTGAGGGCAGGAATATGCAGTGATGACAGCTCAGCAGCAAGCAGCATTTCGGTAAAGGTCAGCAGAAATGTGCTGTCAAACCTCTGAACCAGCCTTCTTCAAACCCACTTTTCAAAGGTCACCACTGCAAGTGATGGGAGGACTTTTGCAGGGGATGAGGAGTGTATTTCCTTTTTAGCTCAAGGAGCTGCAAGATCTGCTGTAAGCTTCAGGAAAGGCCCTGTAGACCCCTTGAAAAATAAAATTTTATTTTATCTCAACACTGTCTCTTTCAAGAATGAGTTACATTCAAGATTTGTACAGCAGAAGTGATTACTGAAATTGCTCAGAAGCATTTACCCAAACAGACTCTTGACTGGCAGGAAAAATTAAAAGAGACTTTATAAAGAATTTTTTCTTTACAAATCAATCTTTACAAGTTTTCTTTTTGTTTAATGTCTGCTGACCCAAATCTGAGAAATGCCATGCAAACTAACATATCTTAGTGTTGAACACACTATAAAAATGTGTCAACTTGGCTGGGTATTCTTCATCTATGTGGGTAAAACCAATTGTCTTCAGAAACAAGAGTAAGATGTGAGTTTTATATAACAAGTTATCACACAGAGGAAGAATGACAGTGTTACTCAGAGTTTTGTTGATATGAGAGGTGTACGTGCTGAAATAGAGGCTATCTGTGACTTCCTATGAAAGGCCTGAAAGGACATTAAACCAACAAACAAGTCTGACAGCACTACAGGTCTGACAGCATGCTGAATAAACCTGAGCTGTGTGAATTACAGTAGCTCATTTGTTAGAGACGCAGAAGTGCACTGAGAGAGAAAAACAAAAAAAAGTTCTTGGCACTGTCAGGGAGCGCACACCACTCCATGTCAGGATCAATCTCATAATATACCTGTGAAAAAAGGTCTTTGCACAGGACAGGAGATTTTAAAAGGAGGATTGCTCCTAAACATCCATAATAGATCCTGGGAGGGACTTACCTTGGACTGAACTGCACAAGAGGATGTGATACTCTAAGAATCAGATCTAACTGAACTGTTCAGTTCTGGTGCCCCCATCATAAGAAGGACATGGACTTGCTGGAGTGAGTCCAGAGGAGGCCATGAAGATGATCAGAGGGCTGGAGTACCTCTGCTATGGAGACAGGCTGAGAGAGTTGGAGTTTTTCAGCCTGGAGAAGAGAAGGCTCCAGGGAGACTTTGGAGTCCTCTTCAGTACCTAAAGGGGCTACAAGAGAGCTGGAGAGGGCCTTTTGATAAGGACATGGAGTGACAGCACAAGGGGGGATGGCTTCAGACTCACGGAAGGAAGGTTTAGATTAGATATTAGGAAGAAATCCTTTCCTATGAGGATGATGAGGCACTGGGACAGATTGTCCAGAGAAGCTGTGGCTGCCTAGTCCCTGGAAGTGTTTAAGGCCAGATTGGACGGGGGTTTGAACAGCCTGTTCTGGTGGGTAGCATGCCTACCAAAGGCAAGGGGCTTGGAACTAGATCATCTTTGAGGTCCCTTCCAATACAGACCATTCTGTGACTCTATGATTATATATTGCAAGAAAAGTGAGGAAACTATTATTATCAATAATTTTAAGCACCAGACAAAATAATTTTTTTCATATCTGAACTTATCCTATATTTTGGCAGAATTTGCCAAATTTTCAGGTTTAGTGGGAAGGTTTAGGGCAGGTGAGGAATGTAATATTATCTAAACCTACCCTTCTTCAACTTAAGACCATTTCCCCTTGTTCTATCACAATCTGCCCTCATTAAAAGTCCTCTTTCAGTCTTCTTGCAAGTCCCTTTTAGGTACTGGAAGATCCTCTGGGGTCTTGTACATCTGCCTATGATGTCCTAGCTGGCACGGTAGCCGCCTGAGTGGGAATGGAAACCCTGGCTTTAGCAGGTGTTCTTGGTGTCACTGGGGCCTCAGTTGCTATTACGTTCAGGAACAGCAACACAGCCCCAACAAAATGTGCCAGGACTGAAAGCTGCTGCTGCCTTTTACTTTCCCCTCGGCGCCGCTCAGCATAACCGCTAGATGGGGCAAGGCACTGCCCTAACCAACCCCATGTACCGTGATGTTCCCTAACCCATCACGAGGGCAGCTCCAGCTGACATCAGTCATTGCTCCCACAGAAAATATTCAGGCAGAAAGCGCTTCTGACCTTCACTTTTCCATTGCAGCCTATAAGCCACCAACACCGGGGCTCTGTGCCTTCCTTCCCACCTAAATGTACCTTCGCTTTATTTCCCCGTGTCAGATTCCATCTCCAAAATCGGAACTGCTCCCATGCAAACGGTGCCAGGCCAGAAGGCTGTTGCATGCTTTTTGTTTCCTCGTGCAGGCTAAAAACTACACCAGAAACACTGGGGCTATGTGCTTTCCTTTTCACTTACATTTACAATCCTGAATTTTTAATAGCCAGCAACTAAACTGGACAACTGGAAGCATTCATTGATTGCTCCCACACAAAAGGTGCCAGGACAGAAAACTGTTGCTGGCCTTCACTTTTCTGTTGCAGCCTGTAAAATGCAGTGCCACCACTGGGGCTGTAAGTGTTGGTAAACTGCCCCACCAGCACAGGCTAAGATCCCAGGTGAACTCACCAGGAACCTGCAGGCATTTGAAACAGTGAAAAAATGTGATTGTACACTTAAGTTAGGAAGGCAAGGTCACAGGCCCAGTGTTGGTGCTGCAGCCCAGAGGATACACAGGGAAAGAGAAGGCTACAGCAGCAAGGTAAAGGCCAGCAGCACCTTTGTCATCTGTCACCTATGGTTTTGGAGTGGTCACCAGATATTTTCAATTTTTGAGCTGATTTGGTGTGATGGTCCATTTGGCTGGTGAGGGAAGTTCCTATCCATATCTAGATGTGCTGTTTAAAGGCTACATGGGGAAGGGTAAGGCCAGCAAGAGCTTTTTATTCTGTCACCTTTAGTGTTGGAGCACTCACCAGACATTTTCAATTTTGGAGCTCTAGCTCTGTAAAAGTAAGAGAGTGTGATTGTACATTTACTTAGTTAGGCAAGCATATAGCCTGTAGTGCTGGTGGTACTGTTGAAAAGCTACAGGGGGAAAGCAAAAGCCAGTACGACCTTTCTGGCACCTTCCTGTGGGAGAACTTGCTGGACATTTTCAATTTTGGATCTCTGCTTCGGGAGAGTTACAGTGTGTTATGGTACATTAAAGTACTTCATCTTGACTTTGTAGCCACTCAACAGGCTCAGGTGGTAGAGACCTTTAGGTGTTAAAGACAGAGCTCTGGTTTGGGTGGGACTGGGAAATAGGCTGTCAATAGCAATAGCGCTCAGTGCTGACCACTTGTTTTGTGTGAGCCTTAGCTGGCAGCTGGCCCTTTTCTTGCTGGTTGTGGTCATAGGCATGGTTAGGTGTTAAAGCAGAGACAGAGCTCTGTTTTTATGGCCTCGGATGGGGATGCCAAGGGAAATTCCGGGCTAACAGCAGCTTTTGGCCTAGGCAGTTCTGTGGCCATTTAGTTTCCCTTTGCTTGTGTGTGCATTTTGCACCACACCCATGGCCACCACTCCTGATTCCTGACAGTCCCAGGCTGGCTGGGGACATCATTTAAAGAGCTGCTCGTGATTGCTCATTAATTACTGGGTAATCATTCCAAAATTATAGTGATACTATACCTGCACACCTTGTTAGTGTGATTCAGCTCACTTGTCCAGAAGATACAGGTGAAGATTTTACAGCCGCAGAATCATCTCCAAACCAGCTCTGCTTTGGTCTGTAGTTGGTCATTCCCATCTGTGCAGGAGAGTCCTGAGCTATGTAGCTGGACTTGCTCAGGAGCTGCTATTTTTATTAGCTCTTACGGAGCTGAACAAGGGTCAGAAGGCTGCAACACAACACTGTAATCCAGGATTTTAATGAATATACATCTGGCATTGACAGGAGCATGTAGAAATACACTCCTTGTACTGCAGCTCCAGTACGCACAAAGACTAGTTGTAGACTGAAAGATGACATAGTCCACTTCTCAGGATATTGGAATTTTCCTTAAGTGTCAGTGGCCCAAAGCATTTGCTTTTAGCATTGATTGAACTGTATTCACTGCTTTGAGAAAGAGATCATTTGTTCCTTTCAGATTCAGGTACTCAGAATATTAGGGTAATTGCTAATCTAAGTGAAGGTTCTGTGTCTTGTTTACACAATTAAAAGCACTTTTGCTAAAATTAAAGGTGCATACAATAAATGCAGGTTTGGGCCACACCTAGAATTACTCTTGTTCTAGGTTTTGCTGCAAATGTTTCACGTGTTTCTTGGCTACAAAAAAGTAAAGCCTCTACTTAGTGATATGATACTTAGCTGCCTCCAGAGGCATGGTCTTCAGTGTAAGAAGTGTTAAGGGTTCTCTATGTTCAGGCATGCAGTTACATGTGAGGATCTCTAGGAACATTCAACATAAATTATTTATCAAAGCATTTCTTTGCTAATCTATGGGTGAGTTTTTTGTTTGGTGGTTTTTTTGTTTTTGTTTCTGTTTGTGTGTTTGTTTTTGGAATTGGTTTTTTTTGGGTTTGGTTTGTTGGTTTTTTTTTTGCAATGTGTCCTTATTTTTAGGAACTTAGCAGCTGGGAGTGCTTATACATTTCTAAGAGTTAAATCGGTGAATAGGAAGAGACTTGGGCACTGGTGCTTCGGCTCCTTTTCTTTTCCTCCTAGGAAAAGACTTAAATAATGAGTTTACACAGAAGTAGTCTTCAAATAATGTAACGTGCTTTTAAGCTCTGTTCATGGCTTCAACATCCTTTCTACTGAAAAGTCTTCCCTAGTCACATACTAGATAGACAGAGCCTTCTTCTTGTGCTTGAGTCCTTAAATGTGTCTCATAAAGGACACAGTGCAAAAGATGATTCTTATGGAGGGCAGAATTTGTCAGCCAACAGAGGTGAAGTTGCTGCAGCTCCTTGCCCCGCAGTGCAACTAGTAGTGAGGCTGGGCATGTTCCACATCATAGGTACACATGCATGCATGGCCTCCACACAGAACTAACCAGATGCACAGAGCACTCCCGTGGTCCCAAATGGCACCAGTAGCTCTTAGGGCTTCTTACCAACAAAAGCTATTCTCATAGAAAATGCAAGTTCCTTAAGGGAATGATCTGCAGAGTGATCTTACTGGTTGGAAAAAGTGAGATAGGCACAAAAAGTGGTTTGATCTGCAGAGTCTCTGGTCACTCAGAGAATGATTGGCTCTTCAGACAAAATGAGGAGGAACACAGAAACTTGTTTGTGCTGCCTGAAGAGATACTCCTAAAGCCTACTCCAGCATCCTGTTGGTTGCAGATTAGCTCAATTGAGTGCTGCCCCTTGCAAAATTACAGTGGGTAGCACAGCAGGTGCATGTGACTTGAAACAGCATGTGGCTGTTGTTTCATACCACCAGAAAGAAAGCCTATAAGCCTTTGTTAGATGAAATAATGCATCTGAATAATGTTTTGTATTAAACGGAAATCTTGGAGTTGCAAGGCCCGTCTTGTACTCATGCATTGTTCAAAAGACTGAGCAAATGAGGTCTTAACATACAAAGAGGGATCACATCACTTCGTACAAGATCTCCTCTGTTTTTAAACTACCGATTCTCCTGAACAACTGGCAGTACATAAGACCATGTTAACTAATTCTCAGATTATCCATTAAATGATCTGGTCTTTGTTGGTTTTGCAGTACGAAGTTTCATGTTCAAGATGCCTGGCTACCTGCATGTGGTAGCCCCCTGTCTTTTTGTTTCTTTGGACCTTGCAGCTGGTTCTTGTTCTGACAGAATTGTACCTGATGCTATAAAGTGAGCAGATCTTTCCTGGCCCTTGGACTAACTACAGCTTCAACCTGAGCAGATCTTGCAGAATGTCTATTGGCAAGGATCATAGAATCATTAAGGTTGGAAAAAATGTCTGAGATCATCTTTGAATGATCACCACCTTGTCAACTAGATTATGGCACTAAGTGCCATGCCCAGTCATTCCTTGAACACGTCCACAGATGGTGACTCCACCACCTCCCTGGACAGTTCATTCCAGTGTTAAACAACTCCTTCCATGAAGAAATTCCTGGTGATTTCCAACCTGAATCTCCTCTTGCACAACTTGAGGCTGTTTCCTCTCATCCCCCTGCTAGTTGCCTGGGAGAAGATGTCAACTCACACCTGGCTACAACTTCCTTTGAGGCAGCTGTACAGAGTGAGGAGGTGTCCTGTGAGCCTCCTTTTCTCCAGGCTGAACACCCCCAGCTCCCTCAGCATCTCCTCATAGGACTTACCCAATAGACCCTTCTCCAGCTTTGTTGCCCTTCTCTGGACACTTTTCAGCACCTCAATGTCTTTCTAGAAGTTGGGGGCCCAAAACTGGATCATCTCAGAAAAGTAAAAGCAGCAATATTTTTGATATATCAATCTCACTTTTCTATGATAGCAAACTATTTCTTTGACTGGTAGAGTTTGGATGTTTCTGAAAGGGTAGAACCAGAGGATCACATGAAACAGGAGGTTTTTGAGTGGACTAGTGTGGGGGCTTGTATATTCCTCTCTTTAAAAAACAAAAAGATATAAAACTCAAATGAGCTCCTTTAACCACAAGGAGCAGGAGGTTATTCAGAATCTGAATCTGGCGTTAACTGATTCTGATTCGTTTTCTTTGTAATAGAATCCAAAATTTGAGATGACAACATTTCAAAAACGAAGCTCTCAGACATGTTTCATTATTTTAGCTCAGTTACTGTCTGAGTGTTTTAAAGCCCGATGGGTCAGTCTGCCTAGTTCTACCTAAAGATCAGAACAATATGAATAAGGGAACAAGGAAAACAGTGAAGACAGGAAAACTTTTCCACTGAATTAAAAATTATTTTTACCCTTTAAAAGGCTCACTGGCAAATATTTTTGTCCTTTGTGATCAAGTGAAATACATGTTAGTGGTTTCTTATGGCAAAGGTCTGTAACAACCAAATCTTAGAGTTAAAATGATGTCATTTTTTTCAAGATTTTAACTAATTCAGAATATCAGCAACAGAATTGCTACATAAAAATTGCCATGCCAATAGACTGTTGGGTATTTTATTTTATTATTTTTATATCAAGTTTTTCATTTAAATACAGTAATATTTAATACTAATTAGATTAACTAAACCAATAAGTGTGGGAACGTCACCAAACACCTGGCATCTTAGATGAGAAATTATTGACCTTAAGGGCTCTGCTAATCTGTGTGTTTGGTGTGAATGCTGTGAGAAGTCACTTTGGTGGAAAACCACGCAAATGTGTGCATGGTTTACAGTGGCTGAAAACAGCTACTGAAGAGGAACATTTGCTGCATGTTTGGTGTTACAAGATTAGCAGAAGGCCTGATATCCAACTAGACTGAATAATTATCTGTAACGAATTCTACAATAAAAGGGAGCCCGCATGAGAAAAGAGAGGAACAAACAGACAGAAAAAAGCTGGACCTGCGGAGCTCAAAAATGATACACTGTATCAGTGTTTTCAATCACCGACATTTTATATTCTACATTTTGTTTTCTTTATATTTTGTATTCTCCTTTTTCACTTAATTCAGCAAATAAGTAACAATACTGATTGTTTGCACTGTTCCTGCACTCTTCTTGACCTCATCTGTTCCTCATTACGTGGCCCTGTGGATTCTCTGGCAGGCTTCCTATTTCTGTTTCTGAAGAAAGACTGATGATTGGTTTTGCTTGCCTTTGCTAGCCTTTTTTAAACTTTTTTTCTTAGCCTGCCTTGCTATGTTTACACCCTCCTATTTTCAGAATTTAGACAGCTGTTTTTCAAGGACGTTTGCATACATTACCTTACCTTATAGATGAAGAAAAGTGGTTGGTGTTTCAAGTGTTTCATGACGTATGAGGCTGCAATACTTAATTTTTCAGAAGCAGGACTAAAATATGTTCAATAAAGATGATGTTGAAATCTTAGTAGTTAATTTACTATCGGTCTATCTGTAACAAAGACCTTTCAGGTACTGAATAGTGTGTTCTCAGTAGAACAGTGTTACAATATTTAACATTACCTGATCTTTATTATTACAGAAAATGAGCAATATCAGAAAAATGTTCCATCCATTCAACATGAAATGATACAGCATACTCTTCCAACCACATTATGGCCTCTTTCCAGCAAACATTCTGAGGAATACTTTCACTTGCAAACATAAAAGCTTGCAGAAAAGGATATGCCTTGGAAAAATAGAAGACTGTGAGGGCAAATTCATCTCAAAGTATGTAAACTTTAAGACAGGCACAATACTATTAAGAGATATGTTGACTTTTTAAAACAAAACATTTCACCACAGTGTATTTGATAAATGTGTTGTGGGAAAGCATATCTCACATAATTTCCTGAGAAAAACACAGATTAATAAATAGTCTGGAACTGTTGCTGAGAGTGTTTGCCTAAGTGCAATGGAAGCTGGGACTCTGGTCCCGTGTCCAACCATTTCAGATAAAGAAAGCAGGCAATGAAACAGGTATTGTAGTGTGTGGGGTGTGGTGGGTTGCTTGTACGTCATCTTGGGTGAAGCCATGACTTAGAAAGTACTTACAGTCCTTGCTATGCAGTGTTATGCAAATATACAGTGGAGCCATAGAACAGAAACAAGCAATTATATATTACTCACTCTTCTGGAAAATCCAAGGCTTCACTGCTTGTATTTCTACTGAACTTCCTGCTGATTCTCTGACAAAAAGGAAAGCAGGCATAACTTAGATCTGTATTGACCAAGAGTTTGAATGTCTTGACTCCACATTCAGACTATGCAGCATTCTGCATGCCAGATGGATATTCTCTGATGTGTTTATTTTCTAATTTGTGACTACATCTAGTGTCTAGATTCTGCACATACAGCTACACTGGGCATTTTGGGACAAAAATACTCAGGGATACTTGAGGTGATCTACACAAGCTAATAGGGGTATTGGATGTGGTCTAGTCACAACCTCACAGAATGCCCTGTTGTTAATGCAGTGTACATGTTAAACACTGAAATACTCACAGAAAGTGAGGGGGTTTGGTTTTGGTTGAAAAACTTCACATTGTCCTGCCATGTGTGTGTGCCCAACAGGAAAGAGAAGATGAAGGCAGGTGCATCTAGTGTGATAAAATGGATTGGCAAATGCAACTTTACTTGAAAGAAAATTAACTCGTGAAAAATATGTTTTCAATGAAACTGCAATCATCATGTTGACCCATTGACTCATCTAGAGAAAGAATGGAGAGGGGAAAAGTATGTGTATATAAAATTTCTTAATAACAAATACCTAATTCAGTAACTTTCTGAAGTCTGGACTGAATGAGTTGAAGACATCTTGATTTTCTGCTGTCCAAAAGGCATGTGACATGATTCTACTTTGAAAAACACACACACATATGTATTTGCATTGCTTTGGTCTTGAAGTTGACACTGTTCCTCATTTCATTAAATTTCTAGCTGAACTATGATATCCAATTGCATCTTTCCTTATGCCAATAGAAAGCTGGAACACTTTAAGGTCCACAGACTGGTTTATGACTTCCAGTATCAAGGCACTTTCTGAGTGTCTTTCTTGTAACTGATGCTTAGCGTGAGGTTCATTTTCTCTCTGAGTTAAATTATGATCTTTGTGCTTTTAGACTAATCCTCTCTGGCTTCTAGTTTCTTAATCATACAATTGAAAAATTCTTTTTCTTTCCCCTCCTACCAAAGACAACTTGAATAATTTGCCCCTTGCACTGGGATCTTAAGAATTGTTCCCGATGTGGCAGTAATATGTTTTTACCCCAACATTTGTACAATACAAAGAGGTCCTCTGGAATCAGTAATTTCACTCAAGTAATGAATTCAATAGCTGATTTCCAGAGAAACATGTGGTTTTCAATTGTGTTGAGCATGTCTTCTAGGGTTTCAGTTTTATCTTTTTCTTTCCTGCGTCTGGTCATTAACAAGAAAGCCCTCTTACGTTCATGCTGAAGGCACACTGCACTTAAGTAAAGGGTGAGCTTCTGGAGCAATTTGCACCAGGACCCTGGAGTTCCTTGCTATTTCCTCCTCCATCTTTAATTATTTTGGCCTGTTACTTAGTATTTGTATAAAGTAAGGGATGGGGTCTGCACTTAAAAGCTGCAAATACAAACGTGTCTCTGACATATTCTTAACTGTCTTCTGACATCATTGCAACTAATGCCAGCAGCTTCCTTCAAGGTGTGACTGCCCTGTTTGCACACCACCCACTGCCACTCTGCATTGTCACTATAAGGTCACATCATTCTGGGAAGCTTTGTGCAATATTTCTCACTAGTAATGAGGTGAGAACAGCAGCTCCAGTAGCTCCAGCAGCACCCAGGGCAGTTTTCTTTGTGTCCCAACTTGGTCACCAGAAAGCTTTTGGGAAAGATGAGTAGGTGAGGTGGTTAGGCCTGTGTAGTTTTGGGTATCACCTATGCTGATGGAAAGAATAACCCCAGTATGGCTGAATCATCAGCTACAGGGCTGGAAGAATGTATTTTATCATGAAAGCCGAAATTGATAGAATCTGGCTTTCAACAGGCACACATCAATTTCTGTACCACATTACTATACTAGTCCTCATTTCCTCCTCATACTCTTTACCACTGAAATGACACTGGGCTCTCTATGCATTGCCCAACACCTTTTCCAGTGCCCCCAGCTCTTTCTCCTGTTCCTAGTTATGCCTACAGTATACTCAGCTTCCTCTTCCCATTCATCATCTGTGTGACTGAGGAAGACAAATTGGAAAGGAAATTGCCTGTTGCTTCCCCAAGGTTGCAGTTCCAGACTGCTGTTGATTGGCTACCTTATTTTGTTTCAGGTTGGCTCTTTTTTCCATTTCTTATCTAAGAGTTTGAACACAGTCCCCAATTGCTATAGATTATTTTGTTTCCTTGCTAGAATTACCAAGAGTTCAGCCAACACATCCAGGAAGCTGATTTTTCCTCTCTATTCAGCAGTTGTGAGACCACAGATGAAGTTCTGCATCCAGTACAAGAAAGGCATAGGCAGACGGAAGGGAGTCCAGTGGAAGGTACTGGGATGGTCAGGGACTGGAACAAACATACAGAAAGAGGCAGTCTCTTTTAATTCAGCCTGGAGAAACAATGGCTATGTGGGAACATAATTTCAGTCTTCCACAATGTAAAGTGGGATTATAGAGAAGAAGGAGACAGATTCTTCTCAGGGGTGCACAGTGAAAGTGCAAGAAAAAATGGACACAGATTATAATATCTGAGATTCTGATTTAAGGGAAAAAAATCTTCACAGCATGGAAGCTGTGAAGAAGGGGAGCAGATGTTCAGAGAGGATGTGGACTCTCTATTCCTGAAGATATTAAAAACATGACTGCTTTGAAGCTAGCCCTGCTTAAAGGAGAGATTGGACCACATAATGTCAAGAGGTCCCTTTCTATCTACATTATTTTGTGATTCTGTATCTTGATTATTCTGAAACTTCTTGTCAGTCAGATTTACTAAAAATTCACCAACACACTTACAAGTTGTTTAAAGGGGAGAGCAGGGATGAGGGGGAAAAAGCAGACTCACAGACAGATGAGTGAACAAATGAAATAATGTTACCAGATTTCTTTCCCTAGTGATATACATGTCCTGACCACTGGCAAAAGTGTTAGACAACTATCCAACATCATTCATTGCTGAATCTAGTGTCTGCAGTAAGAAATCCAGATTACAATTTGGAGATTCTTTTAGTGCCATTCTGAATGCAGTTATAGCTGTATTCTTATTGATGCTGTATTTCTACCTGTCCTGGCCCACACAGAGACATAAAACAGCACTGTGTTATGACTGTTTCTGTTGTGTGACATGTATCTACAGGACATCTTTGCAGGATAAGGAAATACTTAGTCAGTGGCAAATACTAACAAGTTGAAACATTAAGGAATCTTCAGCCAATGACATGACAATCAGAGAGGTAAGCTTCAATGAAACAATCACATGGGCAGGAACCGGTTTGTCTTGCAATACCTCACAAAGCTATGTGAAATATGAGAGCTTTCCAAAGCTATTGTTTGGGAGTTCAAGGAGTGTGAGAACAGACAGCAGAGAGGAAAATGAACATATGCAAATTTTATGTAGATATCTTTTGTTAGGGTGTGATTGAAGCTGTGGAGGAGGAGCACCATTTCAGGCCAATTTAAAAACCAGAGCAGGCTGTCAACTTGAGATCAGTCTCTCTTTCTTCATGCACAGACATGTGGTCAAGGATTCTTCTCAGCATTCTGTCCTTGAACTGGTTTTCCATAGTATCTTCTGAAACGTAAGTGGTCGTACATTCTGTGTCTTTGTGATGGCATATTTTATTATATTTCCCACTAGTCTATTTCTTCTGGGACACTGTTATATAGTAAACAGGATATTTGAGACCTAGATCCTTAAATGTTCTGAATTGGAAGTAGATGACATTGAAGGATGGTTTGGAATGATGGTCTCCATCATAAAACTTCTATGGAGTCTAGGTTGAATGACAAAAACCTGGAGCTGGAGTAGATAAAGTCTGATGTGCATGGGTAAAAGTGGGAGGGAGATTCAAGACTGGACTAGCAAGTAATACTGATAATCAGGATTGATACGCATCAGCAGCACAGAGGCAGCATGGTGTATGAGTAGGAGCTAGAGGCCAGATAATGCTGGGATTAGGGACTGTGCTGAATGGCAATCCCAGTATTGTTGGTATTCATATCAGCACTGTCCATGTCCATGGCTTTACACAAGCAGAAGGTTTCAGCCACAATTTTCAAAAATGCACCGATATTAGAGTTTAAATACCTGCCTCAAACATTCTAAACAAAAACACTGTGAAAAAGAGGTTAGCTTTCTCTGATACACTGTTAATTTTAATAATTTTATATTTGGACTTTGAATTTCATGCAGCCTGAACTGGGCAAGTGAAAATAAAAATATAGGTAATATGAGCTAGCAAAGCTGTGGGAGAAAAAAAGGGAAAGGATCAGATTAGAAAGAAAAGATTGTGTGATTCATGTTATGCTACATAACCAACATGTGAATTCTGTCATACATGATTTGGAAAGACTACTTTGGGTAGCAATCTAGTTGACAACAACAGTATTTTAGAAAAATATAGCAAATATGAAGGAATGTTTTTCAGAGGAAGAATTTCGGGATATTTAGGGATATTTTGCCCTAATTATAGCGAGACAAAAGTATAAATAAAAAAGTTCAATGGAAGAAAGAAACAATGGAAACAACACAGGGAGAAGCATGGAAACAGAATAAAGCATGCAGATTCGATTGAGCATTCCCTGAAATATTCTGCAAAATGGAAAAGCAGGATCATTTCTTGTGCATTAAGTGGATTGACTTATATCAGTTCTTATCTGAGAGATATCCAGAGAAAAAGAAATTTCAGAATTGTTGCAAGGATTAACTAGTATTTTTGTCACAGATCTCAAGAAGAAGCGAATTATCACTCCCCCTTATGGGAGGCTGCAGAGGTTTAACTATGCATCTGGGTCTTGGGGGGATAAATGCAACTATGCTTTAGCCACTTGAATAATTGTAATTGGAGCTGGGTAAATACCTGGAATGGAGAGATGCAGTGTCATGCTGGATAAGACACTGCACAGAATGATGCCAGTCTCTCAGCTCGGAAAGAACTGTGAAGGATTAAAAAGTTGGCATTTGTATTTTCTTAGCATATTTAAAATTCATTGAAAGAAATGGAAATTCTTCCATTGGTTTGAGCAAGCTTTGGACCATGTCTTCTTTCACGCACATGGCATTTGTCCGGTATATTCCTCTCCGGTTTGCTCTGACTTTCCTCCATGACTGAGCTCTCTGATCTGGTCTTGCTTTCTCACAGTCAGTATGTGCTGCTGGTCCCATCGGTTGTGCAGAGCAACTCTCCACAGACTGCCTGTGTGCAGTTATACAACCTCAGCCAGCCCCTGTCTGTGAAAATTGTCCTGGAATATGGCAGGATCCAAAAGACTCTCTTTGAGGAACCCATGACAAAGAATGATTTCTTCAAGTGCATCGAGTTCAAGGTATTTTCTCTTTTGAAACTACTGAAGAGGATGTGGTAGCTGGAAATAATTCTGATTGCAACTCTCCTTGTCAGTGAGGAAAAGAAGTGTGTAAAAACAGATGAACTGTTGGAAAAGACAATAAAATAGAGAACAAAAGACATATGGATTGTAGGAGGAAGCTACAGAAAGACTTTCCATCACTGTTTACAGAGTGAATAGGAAAAAGTTTTAGATTGTCATCACAGGTGCATGTTCCTTATGGGACTCTTGTATGTATCAAGCAAGAGAACCCGGGTGGGTCATGCTCATTCCCTTTCCTGTGACTCTGCAAGATCTGTACAGATAAGACAAAAAGTCCCAAGGTGAAGTCTTGCAGAATGCAGCAGGAGAAAACCCTTTGGAATTAAGGTATATGGCTGTGGCAACCCGCATGTAAGCATGAGGTGGGGAAATGCACAGGACAGAGCACAGCTTCAAATCTTATTACCTGGTGACAGATTATGGGACTTCCACAGCAGAAACTCCCAGAAATTGTCTCACTGCCAAAGATGGGGCTTCTCATGACTTTGCATAAGCTATTTATGACTCACATGACAGTCAGTATCTTACTCAAAAAGCCTGGGCATAAAGGGACCTCAACATGTCTCATTCATCACTTTTCCTCTGGGATTTTGTTCCTCTCCAGGTTCCTCCTGCTGCTTCTGATCCTGTGGCATTCATTTCCTTCTCTGCCAAAGGCAACACAGTCGACTTAGCTGAGAGAAGATCCGTGGCGATTCAGAATGTGGAAAATGCTGTCTTCATCCAGACGGACAAACTCCTCTACAAAGCAGGGCAAACAGGTGGATGATGTGTTTGAGTCAGCTAGAGAGGTGGGAAATTGAGTGCAAGGGTGGGTCTAGAATGACAGAAACTTACCCTTGTGGAATAAAACATCTGATCTGAAGTTGGGATTATCAAAATTAGTGAAAAATAGAACCAATTCACAAAATTGCCAGGAAGAAGTAGAGTTCATGTGTTTGTACTGAGTTAATTACATTTACAGGATCTCAAGTTCTGTCAGGTTTATATGAGGTCAGTCACATAAAAAGTATCCTTAAAAACACAGAAAATAATAGGCTAAGTTTGGAGCTAATAAAATTAATATGAAAATGAAGCAAGCAGCTAATCTCTTGTCAACAGATCTTTCTCCTTAACTGCTGATCTATTTCAAAATGCTGATTCCATCACAATATTTAAATGACAGTACCAGCTGTGGTGGAGTTAGCTATCTCTTTAGTATAATTATACTTCAATGTTGCACAGAGTTTACATTTAGAAGAAAGACAAATTCTTCCTTCTCTATGATTTTTTCATTGAACTGGTTTGTACAAACAGGTTTTTTTTAGGAAATGCTTCAAAGAATGTAATCCTTCAAGAAGGATTAAGGGCAGTGTAGAGTAATTGCATTTACTATGGAGGTTACTTTAGTCCCAGTGGGTCATAATCAAAGATATTTCAAATGACATTTATTTTGGTTTTCTTTTTTCACTGGCTAAGATAATAAATTCCTTTTGCGTTCTCTGGAGTTTCTTTAGTTTTTCCAAAAAGCCTGGGCAAACTTGGTTTCAGCTGTATATTGAAAGTGATTTATTACCTCTAATCAAGTAAATACTAGAGGCATCTGGGTACATGGTTTGGGGGTGATTATGAAGGTGCTAGATTTATGATTGGACTAGACTATCCTCGAGGTCTCTTCCAATCTTGATGATTCTGTGATCTTTTTTTGTCCTATGTCTTTGTCAGTGATGTTTCGTGTGGTCACTTTGGACACCCAGTTCAGACCTGTTCAGGAGACGGTGAGTGACAGCCAAGGCTTTTCATGTACCCTCTGGAGTACCTGCTCACTGAGACTCTCTCACTCAGATATTGAAAAAGATAGGCCTCCTGATATTTTTTGAGCACTGCTGTAGCTCCTTAACTTCACACTCCATCCTTTCCCTGCCTTTATAGAGGGCAAAGGCTTTGAAAGCTCTTCTGGAAATCTCTCAGAGCACACAGATTTTGTAGTCACTTTGCCTGTCCCAGATATGTAGTAAAAGACTGGATGATTTTGCAGAAGATATACATTCACAAACAGATTATCATCTTAAAATTACCTCTTTAATTACAAACATGAATGTCAAATTGTTTCTTCAGCCCAGTCTTCTCTATCCAGAGAAAGCAGTTCACAGCTTTCTTTATGTTCTAGTATTTATCAACTTTCACAGTTAATTTCTTGATGTTTTGATAATTGTTTTTCTCTCCCTTTTTCCTTCCTCCAGTATCCCCGAATCATCATTGAGGTAAGAGATACAACATGTCAATAAAGCACAAGTTCCTTTGGAAAGACTATGCTTCATCATTCCCCACAGAGTCAATAGCTGAGGGAGACTCATGGAGAGCACACCATTTAAAGCCAGTGGACTTGAGGCTGGACAGTGGCAATACCCATTATCAAGCAGTAAGGGAGAAGAAAGCAGCAGAACTGGAGCTGTTCGTCAGAGATGGCGTGGGGTTGCTGCTGTGTCTTTCACTAGAATTCAAACAAGGGTGTTCTGCCCAGTCTCGCTTTGGTAGGGCTACAGTAAATAGCCGGGTGAAATGGCCTCATTCTCATACACAAGGTGTAAGAATAGTAACTTTATAAAATGCCATGTTCTGGTGGGGACAGGCTAACAATGAATTGTCTTCTACCACATTTTGCATCACTACATCTCCAAGCACTTTCTGAAAGAGGCCTCCTGTTTTACGCAGGGAATTGAATCAGAAAGATTTATGCTAGAAGAGTTACATATAAGCAACTTATGTCCCAATCAGGTACTATTCCTGGGTATTCTGACACCACCTGTCAGTGTAGCTAATTCCCAGTTAAACATAAACTTAGACTTGCTTAATCCACCAGCAGAGTTGGAAAGTCAGAGCAGATGTCACCAGTCCCAAATCACATTCAACCTGTGATGCACTTAGCAAATATGTCAGGAGACAACACCAGAAAGAAGACAAGAAACAGGGTGATAAAGGATTTTACTACATTTCTTTCTTCCACTCTCCAGGATCCAGAGCAAAACAAGATCTTCCAGTGGTTGGAGGTAACATCTAAGCATGGAATTGTCCAGCTCTCCTTTCCACTAATCCCAGAGCCAATTCTGGGGTCTTACCACATCACTGTGGAGACGAAGTCAGGTGAAAAAAAGTACCACTACTTCAGAGTGGAGGAATATGGTAAGCAAAGTCTTGAAAACTACCCTGTGCTAGCAAGAAGACTCTGCCTAAGTCAGATAAGAGGTACTAGTGCAGAGTTTTAAGTCCTTGGAATTCTCCACTTCATGACTGGAGAAGAAAGATATGCAGAGAGCTGGGTGGACAGGTGTGTGAGCAACAGGCCTTTCCCAGCTATGTTGTCATTACTGCTGGTGACGTGGGATAAAAGATAACTTGAAGAGAGACAGCGTCAGTGATCTATTTGATTTTATTTCACTTAATCTCTTGCCTTTCTCCTTCACTGCAGATGGATTGCATAAGAGCTTTTGTTCTCCAGGGCTTAACTAGTTTGAGACACTGGCATTACTCCCATCTTTTTCTTTAAGAAAACAGATTAAAGTGATTTATCATGGATTTTGCTGTGACTGTTATGAGTATGATGATTTTTTAATTTTTAAGAAGTTACTCATCTTACCTCAGAAGATTAGTTTTTCTATTGTAATATACTACAGCCAGTTCCTAGTTAGTGTCTTCTTTGAGCCATTCACTTTCCCTTGTTGATAAAAATGTCTTTGCCAACTGTTTTTTTACTGTCTCACACACACACACCTGCTTATGGCATGCAACTGCTGATCAGTCATATTCACATTACATTCTCAGTGCTGCCAAAATTTGAAGTGACAACCACTGGGCCAAACAGGATTTCCTTCTTTGATGAAGAAGTCAGGGTGAACGTTTGTGCTTCGTAAGTATCAGAGCTGAAGACAACACAATTGTGCACAACAAATGGGATAGAGGATTGATGGTGTGCTGTGCTGGGAAGCTGAGATCCTGCTGATTCAGAGTATGGGTTAGAGCAATTCCTTTAGCTATGGCTTTCATGATACAATATAGGATAACTCTTCTCCTGCTACACAGCAGAATTAGAACGGGGAGAGTTTGTGTGTGTCCAAATCAAGAACTACATACTTGCTAGCTCTTGGTTTTTATTGTTACAGAAAAGGAGAATCTATTATTATGATTGTTGGCTGTGACACTGCAAAAGTGGAGGGTGCAAGTAGCTAAAAGGGTGAATAGGGGTCTTCCTGCAATATATCCTGCTTTGAGTAAGGTACTAATGAGAAAAAGTAAGCAGCAGGGAATGATATCCTAACTCTGAGTCCAGCACCGCTTTTCAGCTTCAGACCTTGAAGAATGACTGCAGCAAGACAATGGTAAAGGAGGGGGTTTTTAACAAGATCACAGAAACAGCCTAAAAATAGTAGAAGGGGAGTTCTGGTAGGGCTAACTGATTGTAATTCCCAACTGCTCTTCTGTCTGTGCTCTGGGTACTCTGGAGGGATTTAGAGTCTGCATTGCTCTGCAACTTTTGCAGGTTTCATGTTAAATCCACATGATTGAATTCTTTCTTCCTCTCCTAGGTACACTTATGGCCAACCAGTGCAAGGGAATGCCCGAATCAATGTGTGTCAGCAGCACTTTTATAGTCCACAGTGTGAACAAAACCAGAAAAAAACCTGTGAAACTGTCTCTGGACTGGTATGATACATAACAAGTCCTTTCTTTCCTATCAGCTTTACCCAACATGCAGCACAGTGTTTGGTGGCCTCATTAACTTCCAGGGGAACACCAGAGAGACAATCTCAGTGCTGTGGTTTTTCTCACTTTCTCACAGGCAATGCTGAAAAACCATGAATGTAGTACTGAGTGACCTAAGTAAAAGGTCACTGGTAAAAGCTACATTGATTTTTCCCTCTGAAAGACTCAGTAGGAAGGAGTGAAACTTGTGAAACTGTAAATTTGTAGTCATTTCTAAAACATTGGTGCTGTGTTCTTACCAAATCTAATCAGCAGACTTCTACTGGGAGTCTTTGAGGACACTTAATTTTAAACAAATTATTAGTTTGTCCACTAGCTCAGGCTCAATGTGCTGTGGTCGCACAACGCAGGCAACATGCAAGATAGGTTTAAGAAGAAGCAAGAGCATACAGAAGACTAGAGGGGACAAGAAGTTTCTGGGTGATAGAGTAAATGATATTGAAATAGTGATCTGTAATGGGAGCTGGGGAGTGAGTAATGTAAGGTAGGCAGGAAGTTCTTCAGAGACCCACTAATGCAGATTTAGGAGCAATTTTCCAAACCTTGAGAAAAATGGGCTTTCCCCTTTGTGCCACTTTTTCAGCTGGGGAAGGATGGCTGCCTCAACACTGTCATCTCCACCAAAAAATTCCAGCTTTACCGCAGCTATGCCAGGATGTATGCCAGCCTCAACATAGAGAGCATCGTCACTGAAAATGGGACAGGTAACACCAAGTGGAGCTTGGGAGTAGCTGGTTAAAGCTAATGCGTGGAACTTCCTGAGAGGAATCCCTTGCATCACCATTTGTGTGGCAAACAAGAAACAATCATAATTTTCTTTGTGTAGCTCTCCCTCCAGACCACCACCACTCCATACAGCTTATCAAAAGGAACAGCTCATGTCTGATTTCTGTTTCCTCTCCTTTGTACTGGGTGTGTCTCGCAGGTATCCAGATGAAGGGCTATGACTATGTTGCAGTCAATCAAGAACATGACCAAGTGCTGTTCAGGAACATGGATCCCTATTACAAGAGGGGAATTCCTTACTATGGTGAGGTAGGTACATGAGAGGACACATTTAGACCAAAACTCCCTGAGGTCCAGCATGATGATCTCTGTGTTGCTCCATTTATGGCTGTCCCCTAATTTTGTGCTGTCAGCTTCCCATGATAATGCTGCATAACAGTGACTGCATAGTTCTTTTGTTATATTAGGTACTCCTAGAGAAAAAAAAGGAAATTGCATCATATCTAGAGTGTCAGGGTCTCTTTTCTGCCATTGTCAGAGGATGCCTAAAAAGTTACTAAGTGTAAGGTCATATGAGTGGGGAAGAGGAGTCTTCAAGAAAATACTTCAACAACAGTTGTGCCTAAACTAAAGGTAGAATTCACTCTGTGTTGCATCACAAAATCCCAGGGATGTTTGCTTAAAGCAGTATAGGTGCTGGAGCATATTCCAACTTAGCAACCTAAACCTGTAGGATAAACCCAGGCAGAAAATGGAAGATGACCTGTACAGCATCATCCTGACATGCAGTGGGGACAGTGGGTGTGCACAGATGTGTAGATGAAACCTGTGCTTCTGAGCTCCACAGGTTACCTGGCCATGAATTCATCTGGCCAGGTATTGAATTAATTCAATACCCCTCCTCCCTCTGTGATACATAGTTTATTCTGCCCTGATGGGAGTTACCTGCCTTTGCCTGTCACCAAACACCTGCTCCCTCAAAATAGTGGGAAGCATTTGCCCCTTCAGTACGTTTCACTCCCGATTTCTACTCACTGCAATTATCCAATTATGCTTAAGAGAGCATCCTCTAGTAAACAGAGCTTTGCTTTTTTTGTTGTTGTTCTTGCCTTTTTTTCTGAATCCCTTGGGTATTTGTTGTGTTCAGATCACTGTGACAAATGTGAATGGTGAGCCTGTTGCCAACAAGACCGTCCTGCTGGAGCTCAATGAAGATTATCTGGCCAACTACACCACTGACAAAAATGGCTTTGCTGCTTTTTCCATTGACACATCCAACTTCTTTGATCCCCGTTTTAAGCTGACTGTAAGTAAATACAGGCTACAGTTTAATTCATGAAAAAATACTTGGAGAGAGGGGTTAGAAGAAACATCTGCAAACTGTGTGAAACTAATATGAGAAAACACCAGTGCCTGAGAAGAGACAGATCGCATCCCAGACATGGTTTTGGGCTGTAGTGATCTTCAGCACCTCCCTGCTTTTCTCTCCCCTCAGAAGCTCTTTCTACAGTCATCTTCCTTCTCTTTATTCTGTGTGCTGGAGGACCTTCCTCAGAGAAAGGCTGCCTTCCCCATCCAGACTTGATGCACGCAAACATCTTTCACTGCTGCTGCCAGCTTCCCTGCATTTCTGCTGGCACAAACTCATGCCTGTTACCATCACATGGTCTTCTTGTGTTGTCATGCCTTTGCTTTGGTGTGATGGGAGCGCTGAGAAAAAGCATGTTGTTTGAGAACAATGCCATTCTAATTCACAGTAAGTTCCAGCAGTTTATGCAACTGGTCCTGAGACTGAAATAATCAGAAATACCCTCCCTATTGCAATGTGCCATAGATGGCTGGATGCATTAAGGTGTCCAGAAGGCCGCTCACCATACACTGGTGAAGCAGAATTTTTTCTTGCTCATGGCTTAAACAGCCTCACACAATCAGCTTCCCAACAGAATATTTTACAGGACAGATGCTTTTGCACCTGCCTCGCATTTTCTTATTTTCCACACTGTTGATTCACCATGTGTTATTTTCTGTTGCGTAGGTCAAACCGGCACCAGAGGAGTGTGCAGACTTTATCTGGAGGATTGATAATGAGCCCAAAGACTCATTCCTTGTCCGGCGTTTCTACTCACGGACCAACAGCTTTTTGAAAATTGAGCCAGTGACAGAGAATCTCAGCTGTGGCCAGCAGCGAACAATCAAAGTTCACTATGTCCTGAACAGAGAGGGCTACAGCAATGCCACCCACACAAACTTCTACTATGTAGTAAGTGCCAACGTGACTCCCAAAACATCTTTTTTTTCACTTTCTCTTGAACACCCTATAAGGCAGAAATCTCCCTACCAGACAGAGGTTACAGGTCATGGCTCAACACAATAGCCTTCAAGGCTTCTCCAAATGCTACTCAAAATCAGTGATTTTATGGTGGAAGGGAGAAGGTGCTTTTGATCCAGTTTCATGCTATTTTTCTGTGCCCAGGTGACGGCAAAAGGAAAAATTACTCTCAGTGGCAAGAAGCAAGTCAGCATTTCTGGTGGTAAGTTCTAGACCATATTTCTACTCATAGTTCAGAGCATCGTTCTGAGCACTAGAGCATAGCAAATTTTGTAAGAAAGTGATAAAAACAAAGAACTGTGGCTAAATCAGGTACTAATTCATAAGTCCCATGACCTGTTACCACTCACAGTGTCATTTTCTTTTGCTGCAGCATCTTGCCAATCCCAGCAACATAATCAAAATTAGCTTGTTAATAGAAAGGCATTTTGTTGTGATCAAACACATGGAATGCAACCTTCATCTGTTTTGTTTCTTGCCAAGGAGTATTTATGCTTTCACAATTATTCTGTGACCTCCTAGCATTCACCAAATAGAAGTTAACTCTTGAAATTCATTGCTCTTTCATAAATCTCCAAATACCCACAAATGACAGTGATCTTAACCTTCATTATTTTGTTGTTAAAAATACCTTTTCTTGCAGAACCTGGTCTATTTGCAGTCTTCAGTAGGTGGCTTAAGTAAGCCTCACTCCTCATATAGGTCTTGTTTCATATTTACCATCTTTGATCTTAAGCTTAGCTCCCTGTCCATGCACTTGTAGTTTTCATCCATGTAGATAAGAACTTTATATTTCTTAGTGTTAGGAGAACTCTCCTTTAACTCTGGAGATTGGTCTATTTCCTCTGGTGTAGGAGATTCTAATTTTGAGACCCAAAGGCAATGTTTCGCTCTTCCCATAACAATCATGCACAGATTTCCATGTAAAACTTCTTCTCAGCTTAGACCCCTCTCTGCAAAGCACCATCAGCATCCTCCAGTTTTTATCTGTTGTCTTGCTGATGGGAGCTGTTCCTCAGCAGCTGAGAGAGGAATCATCCAATATCCAATTCTCTGGGTTTTAAAGGTGCTAGTAAGTTATGAATAAATATGTGGTCCTTCCACCAAAGCTGAAGTTTGCCTAATTTCTTTTGTTGGTTTGTCCTCCCCTGGTCCATGTTCCTTCCACAGCTTCCAGAGGTACGTTCTCCATCACACTGACTGTGAATGAGAAGCTGGCCTCTAGCGCCAGACTCCTGCTCTATACTGTGCATCCTCATGGAGAGATCGTGGCTGACAGCTCTAGGATACACAGTGATATCTGCTTCAAAAACCAGGTGAAAATCTTTGCTTTCTTATTAAGGGCTATATCAGCTGCCTCCTTGCTTAGAGAATAGTCTGGAAATGACCTCATCGAGAGCCCTGCACTAAGGATGGCATTTAGAAATGGAAAAGGCACAGATGTGTCTGGGATTATGAGAAGATGTCCCTGGAACTGGCTCATATGGTCAGACTCAGGCAAAGTTTTCGAGGCAGTGTGGGGAGGGAGGTGGCTAGGAGATTATGTGAATTTTTGCCAAGAGGGATTCAGAAGGGCCATCTAGCGGTAGGAGCTTTGTCCCACAGGGAATAGAGTGAGTGCTGATGAAAGGTGAGATTTAGATCTACATGCCAATCTGATTCACCTGATTTCCGTGGGGTTGTCTTGGATTTATTAACTTCTAGGTCCAGCTCAAGTTTTCTGCGAAGCAAGGCCTCCCGGGCTCTAAAATTGGACTACACCTTGAAGCTGCTGCCAACTCCTACTGTGCCCTGCGAGCAATTCAGAGTGTCCTTCTTCAACGTGGGCGAGACTTATCTGCTGAGAATGTAAGTCACATCTCCAGTTCGCTGTCCTTTTGAGCTAGGAACTCCAGAATAACATTCCAGTTCCTGCCTGTGATCTCTCAGCTGCTGACTGTAATTTTGTTTTTCCTTTGGAAAGAGGCATCGGTGATTAAAGAAAGGTCTAAGTCAGTTGTACACTTCAAAGACAGAAACTAATAGCAGAACATTTCTTTTGGGAAGCACGACAGTGTAACACATATCCCAAGAATAATGTCAGTCCTTGAGAGTATATTTCCTCACTGTGGAATGATTACATCAAAATTGTGTTTTTATGGCTCAAATAGGCCTTGGGCCCAGAACAAAAGCTGTAGATGTCAGCTAGTATCTTGTGAAACTCCAGTCTCCTCTTTGCTTAACTCAAGAGTATATCTCCATGCTTTTTGCTCCAGTTCACTCCACAAAGCCATTGAAGCTCAGAAGGAGGAGAGTACAGTCCAGGCCTTCTTGTGTATCACCAGCCAAATTGCTTATTCATCTCTAGGTAGGCATCACTAGGCAAGCCCACTGAAGCCAACAGGATCACTCAGGGACCACCATAAGCTTAATATATGTGATTTTACACCTGCCCAAGACCTTCTTTGTGCTTACAGTAGTCATTTTCACCTCCCAGGTATACTACCAACTTGGTGTGAGTGATTTATATGGCTATTACTACAATGGGCTCAACCTCGAAGATGACAAGCCACAGGCGTGTATCCCATCCAAAACCATCTTTTTTGATGGCTTGTACTTTGAACCTGTGAATGTCAGTCGTGATGGTGATGTCTACAGGATTTTCAGGGTATGTGGTCTGTGTGGCTCTTTAAGTGGGAGGTGTTCCAGAAGAATTCAGGCACGTTAGCATTCAGCTTTCTCAGGTGGTGGTTCTAACCACCGCCTAAAGCCTTCAAACACCCAGTTTCTGTCTTCTTATCCTCACCACTTACCTAGGAGGACTGAAAATCGGTACTAGATGTGTTTGCTGGGATTCTGCCCAGGTTTCAGTAGACATTTCCTTAACAGGACCATGGCCTTGGCTCATAACTTGAGGCATTCCTTGTAAAGGTCTGTGTCTGTAAGGTAGTCCACTTGGTTCCTGATACACCAAACTCCACTGCCCATTGGCCTCATGGCTTAAGACATAAGGTTAATATCAGACCCATCATCACTGCTCTTTGCAGAACACAAGGTGTCACTGCTCCATAAGAAATACAGAGAGTTGGAGAGGTAGAGTTGTGACGCTCAGGACTGAAAGAATGGGATGAGATGAGACAGGGGAGGGGAGAAATTAAAGGTAACCAGTGACATGCCCTGGTAACTAGTGAATGCCCTGAGTGACTTGATAGATTCTTTCACTTTTAGGATATGGGTCTGAAAGTCTTCACCAACTCTGTGCTACGGAAGCCTGTTCTGTGCAATGAAGACAAATCAGATGTGGAGGATAACCCTTACCATTATGGCCCCAATCTCAAGGGCTCAGGTAAAAGAAGGTTCATTCTGTATGTCCAGTCTCAGTCTACATGGTCTTCAAAACTGTTGCCTGTGTAAAATAACAGCCAGTATACTGGGGGATTTGGGGAATAGTTCTGTGTCCCAGATTGCATCCTGTAATCTCTTTCTAGCAGTCCTTGCAGCAGAGTCAATTTTCTCTCACTTATGTGCAGGTGCACATAGAAAAACTAGGAACACTGCGGTGCTGTTTCTTTCATAAGTCTTTCTGGTTTATGAAAAGAATCTTTATTATCTTAAAGATATTGGCTTTTCAGGGCTTTTCAGGTCAGAACCTTTCATCAAATCATACAGCGCTTAGCACACTTAACACATAGTCTTCAAAATCTTTATAGATCATCAAGAGTTATGATCATTTTTGTTCAAGTCAGATTGCTCAGCAAAAGAGCAAATATAGCTGTCATATTTTGCCACAAGGGCAAGTGTTATTCAGCACTAGGAAAAAGCTCCTATTCATGAGAGATGTGGTACAATAGAAGGGGCTCTCCAGGAAGTTTTGGAAGTTCTATTACAGCTGGTTTTCAAAACTAAGTTGCATAAGACCCTTAAGAAACCTGACCTGACTTTGAATTTAATCCTACTTCAAGAACACTGGACTAGAGAGTTACAGAGGTTGCTCCCGACATAGACTTTTTTTTTTTCTAATGATTCTGTGATTCTCTGATTCTAAGTCAAGTAAGATAAGAAAATATTGTTCATTCATTGTATCATTTCCATGATACAGCTATGAAATCTGAGGTAACCCCATGCTAAATGAGTTGTCAGACATCACGAGTACATGAAAAACTGAAAGGGGACCTTCATTCCTAAAATCAGACCTGTAGTATGATTATAAGATCAAAAGCAGTTTTTCAGTGGACTGGATATTCAGCTTCAGTTTGTATTACTGAGTAGAGTAGAAATCATTAAGTTCTCAGGAAGCCTTGTAAAGCATTTTAAGCTTTGATGCCAATTTGCAAATCAAAGAGAGCAGAGGTTGAGAACAGGGAACACACTTTCCTAACTGAATGATGAGACCTTTCAGTATGAAATGAAGTGAAATTTCCTGTGAAATAGCTAATTTTTCCAATATTTTCTCATGGGAAAAGAGAACAGATAAGAAATTGCTTCCTCCCATACCTCATATCTGTTGAAATTGTTCCCTTTTTTATGGGGACAAAAAATTGAGAAATGCTCAAATGGGATACTTAGTGTTCATTTGTGGTGTCAAGCACATCTGACAGAGGTTCAGGTTCTCCTCACGTGATGTCTGTAACATTATCCTTTAACACAGCCCCACTTCTAGAGTCGTCAATGGCTGCTGGGGGTGGTGTCAGCACTGTTCGGAAATTTTTCCCTGAGACCTGGATTTGGGAACTGGTTAACACTGAGTAAGTATGTTTATCTTCACTTCTTTCTTCCTTTTTGAGTTGATTCATTTAGTTAAAATGGATTCTGGGAAGAAACCATGGAACATATATTTGCTTTGTAGCTGTGGATCTACTTTTCTCATCTTGATCAATGAGCATTGCAGACAAATGTTCTGTGCTCTGTCCCCTGTCTTCTGATGGTGAGAAATTAATAAGGGCTAAGAGTAAAATAAAAGGTTTTTTTAAGAAAAGAGAAGGGTGAAATTTGTTATTTTTTTCTCCAATTTTTAATACATCAGCAGAAAACTCACTTTATTTTGGGTTTTTTTCAGGCCATCACAACATCTGCAATGAGAATATATCCATCTTAACTATGCCTTCAGATGCTGTTCTAGAACAATAATCTAAATTTATTGATTCTAATATGTGTGTTTGGGCACACTATTTTTTCAACAATTGGTATTTTTAAATTTAAAAAATTGAGTATTTGAGTGCCTTTTAACATAGTTCACCAGCACCTTTATCTTTACTTCAAACTTTTTTTTTTTTTTTAATATGGAGAGATATCTTGTAGAAAGTGAGATGAAAACAGAAGTACTAACTCAAGGAGAGAGCCTATTCTATAATTTGTCTTGAAAAATTCCAAAGATCATTTCTCATTCTGTTTTTCTTATTCTCGCCAGTTCCAGAGGAGAGGCCGATGTCTTTTACACCATTCCTGACACCATCACAGAATGGAAAGCCAGTGCTTTCTGTGTGCAGGGTGATGCTGGGTTTGGCATCTCCTCACCTGTTTCAATGACAGCATTCCAACGATTCTTTGTGGATTTCACCTTGCCGTACTCTGTCATTCGAGGGGAAAAATTTAATTTAATAACCAATGTCTTCAACTATCTCGACAAGTGTGTCCAGGTATGTCAAGATCCTTTTTTACTTCCTACATATTTTGCCATTTTCCCAGAGATCCCAGCATTCTCCTGCATAATGCACAGGAAAAGCAGAAATAAGTGTTTAACTTCTGCTGTAGCCTTCCCATGTCCATTCCCTGTGTGGCTAGTCCATGGACGACAAGAATTTGCCCTTTATTGGTACATAATTTAATTCTTCTTTTTGCTCTTGAAGAAGGAACCTGAGCAGAGGGTGTGCTGTGCTGTGCCAAACACAATAAATACTGAGTTATGCAGCAGTCTCCCTTGCTCTAAGGGGAATCTATTTCATTTGTAATCTTGCTCCTTCTTTCTTTGTCTCAGATCAGTGCCATACTGGCAAAATCCAGTGACTACGAGGCAGAAATCCTTTCATCAGGGGGCAGCACAGCAAGGGTGTGTGCCAATGAAAGAAAAACCTATATTTGGGCTGTTAACCCCCACAAACTCGGTAAGTTTGTCTTTTCACCACCTTGATATATCCCTGTTTGATCTGTCTACTTCCACGCTTTAATGTAGCATCAATTATGCCACCAGCAGGCATTTCTGCATAGCTCCATTAATTGCTCAACAAATTTAGCATTGGACCTCTACTGAAACTCCCTTAGATGCACGAATGAGCAGTGAATTGTTCTGATCTATTCTGATTTTTGGTTAGACCACTTCCTTCCCATTTTAGGAAGAACTCTTCACTTGCCAGATGTGTGAAATACTGACAGGATTTCATGTGCCTATGATTTTTCAGCTGACAGTTTCGTCTCTAACCAAATGTAATCAGTAAGAATAAAATTGGCAAGAATTTTTGACTGGATTCTCCATGGACAGTGAGGACACTGCTCCTTCGCAGTTTTTTATCTGTGTTAATTCACACTGCCTCCAAGTCAACATTGTCTTTTTTTTTTTAAGCAATTATTATTACTGGCATGTGTAAGTGCTTCAAAAGTTGAAATACAAATAAAGACAGTAGAACTATAACTAAATTATTGCAACACTGCCTTATACCAGAGAAAACTCAGCACAAGGTTAAGAAGAGGTGGAAACTGGTAGTGAATATTGTCCATTTTTCGACCAGGATCATCCCTATTTCGTTCCTCATGCTAGGGCCCCAGGCAACCACTCCTTTCCACTACTGAATAGATGTGGAGTCTTCATGAAATTTGTCCTTACTGAGTTGTCTTTAGAGAAAATACATTTCTCAGCAGTTCATCAGCCTAGAAGAGGCAGTGAAAACCAGGAGTAATTGTAGACGTTGAAGATAACTTCCTTTTCTTGGGGTTGGTGGGTGGCTTTCCAGGTGAGGTGAAATTCGTGATTACTGCTGAGGCCAAACTGAATACCAGAGGTACAGGAAACACCACAACTCCAGAAGAGAGGACAATTTACAGGGACACCTTGTATCAAACTCTACTTGTTGAGGTACGGTACGAAATCTGCACGTGCTTTCTGCCTTATGGAAACTGGAATTTCTGTAGCTGTGGGTTAGTTAGCTAGTGTGAGGAGGGAAGGCAGATGACCCAAGTGGAGCTATGTGCAGTAGGCTTCTCCATATCAAAATAAGAGTGAAAATCACAGTGATAGCAGCATCCACTGTCCTCCCCCTACTGTCTCCTTCTTGGGACCATGTCCTGACAACCCATGTTGCCAGAAGGGAGGAGATTCCATATCTTGCTTATAAGTGTCTTTAGCTTGTGACTCGATTACTAGGGAGGAAGGTGGTGGGAAGTTATAAAAGGAAAAGGATTTACCTTGACTGTCATAAAGCAACTGCTACAAAGGATTAGTTGGACATAGTCCCTCTCAGAGGATGGGAATGTCTATTTTTTAACTTCTTTTTAGGTAGGAATGTGCTCCAAATAGGATGTTGGGTAAGAGAGTAGGCCAGTGGAGATAGGGTAGGACTGGGTACAAGAGATGCACAGCCTGGATAGCCACATTCACATACTGTTTTACACTGCTAAATTGTCATGGTTTCATGGTGATGTTCTATGCTTTTGTTCCTCTTCCTGACCACGTCACTGCAATCAAACAGCCTGAAGGTATTAAAAAGGAATTGACTCAGAGCTCCCTTGTCTGTGCAAAAGGTAAGGCAAGGTTCATTCATTCATTCATTCATTCATTCATTCATTCATTCCAGGGAGTCGATGGAACTGCCTCACTGTCTTGTAGCTCTTGTCTCACAAAGCAAGAGACCCTTTCAGGGGAGGAAAGAGGTTCTCAGGGTCAGAGTGCTAGGCTAAAATTCAGGATTTCCAGACACCTTTGACTCATTGGGCAAGTCTCTGTGGCATTTTCTTTACCTAGTCTGAAGACTGCAACAGTCACTGTAGTTATGCTTACAAAGTACAGACTTCTGTAAAATACCCCATCATTTTAACAATTCTTTTTTCTACTTTGTTTTCATCAGGCAAAAAGATTTCTGAACAAGTGTCTCTCAGCTTGCCAAGAAACCTAGTGCAGGGATCAGCCAGAGCTTATTTTTCTGTCATTGGTAAGTTTAGTACTTAGACTAAATGCAAAACTAAATGGCATTCCTCTTGTACTGCACCAAGTGCCATCCTGTATACACACACACATACACACCTTTTGTAAAGCTGAGGAAGTGATTAATCTCGATTTTAGAGGGTAAGTTTTCCACTTTGCAAAATGGCAAAGTGGAAGGCTAAAGTTACTCACATATCAAATATGTATTCATACACACTCACAATTCTCTCATATCAAGAGAAGACAAAATAGTCCAATAATTTCAATTTTTATGTCATTTCAGATTATATTGCATTAGCATATCCAGCTCTGCATAGTAAAACAGCTAATTCAGCTGAAAAGTAACATAAAGCAGAGTTGTCTGAAAAAAATTATCTTAATTTCTTGGAAAAAAGTCTTCAGGACTTTGCTGACTGCCTAATTTCAAAGTTATCATTTTGCATAATGAAAAACATTTGTAAGTCAATAAGTTCCCATAGAATAAAAGCTTCACGTCCCAATCAACTCTGCTGGCTGAAAGTCATTATTAAGACCTGAGGGTTCTGTTCAGTGAAAATTTTTTGAGGTTCTGAATTCAAATTATTTTCTAAACAGAGTTGATTTGCGTGCCTATGTCTGTGTGAGATGTGCTGCTACTGTGCCATACAGCCTCAGTACCCCATCAGCATTGTACCCCACACAACATTTTCTCACGTACATGCAAAAACAGGAAGCAGGGAAATCTAACCCCTCCAAGGATTCATAGCTGTTTCTCAGAAGCCATGCCAGCCAGTATTGGTGTTCATTTTTCTTCTTTCAAATTATCAGTTTCTCCCAGGTGTCCAGCATCCAGACAAGAAATAAAAAATGGGACATTTCAGTGATTTTCTTCTATGCTGTGTCTTTGGTTACTATGATTACTCTGTATTGGTCATTGCCCTTGGGTTCACAATAAGATAGCATAAAGCGGTGTATAATGCTACATAGTAAAAACTTGTCTGAACTGAGCTGACTTCTTATATCTTTCATTCTTCAGGAGACATTTTGGGTACAGCCCTGAGGAACTTAGATAACCTCCTCCATATGCCTTATGGCTGCGGAGAACAGAACATGGCCTTGTTCACACCCAACATCTATGCCCTGGATTATCTGAATAAAACTGGGCAGCTGACTGAAGAGATTAGAGTAAAGGGTACTGGATATTTATCTACAGGTGAGAGGTTTTCAGATTCTTCCATCTTCTTCCCCAGGGAAGTGGTCACAGCACCAAGCCTCTCAGAGTTCAATAAGCGTTTGGACAATGCTCTCAGGCACATGGTGTGATTCTTGAGGTTGTTCTGTGCAGGCCTAGGAGATGGACTCGATGACCCTTGGGTTCCTTCCAGCTCAGAATATTCTGTGATTCTGTGATCCATTATTGTGATTGTGGGCCTTGAACTCTTAAGCTCTACCTGGTGAGCACTGAATTCCAGAACTACATTTATTGCATCGGAGCAGGCAATGAGAGCACCCCAGGGCAGTATGTCATTCTCCCAGGAATAAAAGCAGCTAGAATTCATAGTGGTTGGCATTGTTCACCAGACATCCATTACTTGATGCTAAACCTAAAAATCTTACTGCTTCAGTTGAACAAATAGCAGAACTAGGCCTTTTCTGTGATTAGAAAATATGTCTTCTTTATTATGTTTTCAGGTTACCAGAAACAGCTATCGTACAAACACTGGGATGGATCCTACAGCTCCTTTGGGACAAGAGATGGGGAAGGGAGTGTATGGTAAGTGATGACACTTTCCATTTCCCTAGCACAGGATCTTTAGGCTTTGAAGAATGATCCAAATATTCAGTGAATCCTATTTTTAATAGATTAAATGGATATAGTTCAATTAATTTGGATCCCCTGGAAAAGGAGAGATTAATAAACTGGAAAGAGTGCAACAAAATATGGTATGATAGTTGGGAGCTGGACTACATAATGTTCAAGGGGAAACAGAAGAATCTGGATTTGTTTAGCCTGTAGAAGAGGAAGCTAATGGGAAACCTGGGTGAAACTTTCTGCTGCCTAGGTTGAGACTGTGGAAAACTCAGTCGGGCTCTCATCAGGGGTGCACAGAGTAAGGACAAGACTTTGTCCTTACTCAAGTTGCTACAGAGACAACTCCAACTGGGTAGAAGGAAAAAAAATTTCCCCAGGAGAAGGCTATAGTACTGAGACAAATGCCCAGAGAGGATGTGGGTATCTCTACCCCTAGAGACTTTCATGTGATGGGATGAAAGACTGAGCAACGTGACTCAGTCTGAAGTTGGCCCAAGTTTAAGCAGGTGGTTGAACTGGAGGCTTTCAGAAGTCCCTTCTGACCTAGTTTGTTTCATAATTCAAATAACTAAGACTAGAAATTGCTAACATCAATCATCAAGGTGTGTCTATACTTTACCCCTGCTCTAAAAGAATGATTTCAGCACAGTAATGGAGAAATATCAGATCAATTCTTAGTGTCAGGATTTTATCTGTTATTTATTTAAAACTTAGAAAACACCTGCTTCTTTTACCTCAACATTATGAAGTTCATTTTATATCATCTCCTATGCACTAGTAAATCTCCTTGCTCTTGTTCACACCATACCTGCTTTCTGTTTCTGGATCACCTGCAGGCTCACTGCCTTTGTGTACAAGTCATTTGAGCAAGCCAAACGCTACATCTACATTGATGACAGTGTCCAGTCTCAAACTTTGATCTGGCTGGCAAGCAAGCAGAAGTCAGATGGCTGCTTTGAAAATGCTGGCTCACATTTCAACAATGCTTTGAAGGTAACTGAGACAAGTATAGCCCCAAACTTCCAGTCCTGCCATCAGGATTGATTTGGGTAATTTCTGCAAGATACAAGTTTATCACCACATCCTTACTCTTCCTGCTACTGTTACCTTATGCCTCCCATATACAAGCAGGGCATGATTCTTATGTGTGCTCTTGATGATGAAGTAAAACCAAGTAGAACTTTCTAAGTCTCAGTTTTTATTTTCCACCACTGCATTACGTGGTCAGCCACAGGCTGTTGTGTGTTTTATTATATATGTGCAAAAGTCAAGAAGATGCGGTAAATTATTTTGGCTTTATCCTGAGTGAACTAGATCTTTCTTGTTCCTGTGCACATAGAGAGAAAGAAATTACTTCTGATCTCAAATCTAACTGATATATGAACTATGAATTAATTCATATGTTGTTTCTTTCTAGGACATTAGTCCTAACCAGTTCTTTGCTTGCTTTTCATCAGGGTGGAGAAGAAGCTGAATACTCGCTCACAGCCTATGTTGTGGCATCACTGCTGGAGGCTGGACACTCTGCTGCGGTAGGTATTTGGTGCTCTGTGTACCCAGTCAGCCTTTCCCCGAATTGAACAAGTCACAGTCCTCACATCTGTGTTCTTTAACAATGTGGAACTCAAATACTGATTGCAGGACAGAAGCAGATTGCAGACTGTGGTTTTCAGAACCCTGCAGTCCTCTGCAACATTTAATGAATGTTACAAATTGATTATGTATCTAGTGCCTATGGATTCAGTTGAAAAACCCAGGAGGAATCCAGCTGTTTTAAAAAATGGTAGTCTAAGTAGGTGCAAAATCCAGACTGAATTTGCCTACTCCATCCAGACTACATTATGGAATTTTCTCAGAATTTTCCCAGTTCAAAATTCAAGCTATCCAAACCTTCAGTCCTACAAACTCACTCTGAGCATTTAGTTCCAAGCTGTGTTTCCATTGGAATTGTTAATAACAGAAGGAAATTATGAGCTGCTGGTTGGAATACTAGGCACAGGGGCATGAGAGCCCAGTTCTGTTCTCTGTAATATACTTCCTGAATATCCCTGTGACCTTGTTTTAACACTGACTTTGTTCTTTGTATAATTGGGAAGAGGGGAATTGTTCCCAATCTCATAAATGTGTTCTAGATATGCTGATTTTTTGAACATCTCTCAGACATGGTGTAATGGGGCATCACTTAATTACATGAGACCAACAGGATGAAAACATTGTGCACAATCAAAAACAGTTCTTCAGCAACATGAATTTAGTTTCCAATATCTTCATAAGAAGCACCAAAACCTGGTGCCACAGGTTTCAGTGAAGCTGCATAGGCAAGACATGGTTAGCAGTATGCTGACATCTGAGATATAGAGCTCACAGAGATAGTCTGTAAGTCTGAAAGGTCTGAAGAGTTACCTTGATAGGTATAGCTAGTAAAGGAGTAACATCCATTTGAGAGAGCCTGCTTAATCACGAGGTCTCAATACACTTTACATAGATCTGTAAAAATGGCCCACATTTTATAGCTAAAGTACTGAGGGACAAAGGATTCACCTGCGTAAGGTCTCTCGCAAGTCAAGAAAAGAACCAATGCTCTGTTCGTCTGGCCATTCTGCCTCTAAATAAATGCAGAAAGAAGGCATAGAAGGGCTTTTTTATTAACAGGATACACATCATAGGCCCTTAAACATGCCATGGGTCGTGTATATTTCTAGCATGAAGACTCGGAGATTGCAGCTTAAGGAATGATGGAAGTATTTAAAGAGAAGCTGAGACACAGATCCAAGTACCTGACACCCTACTGTGTTTTTTTGCATTACCAGCATCCCATCGTTCGGAGCGGCATGAACTGTTTGGAGACTGCATTTAGCAGTGGGATCCACAACCTGTATAACCAGGCCCTCTTTGCTTATGTTTATGGCCTAGCTGGCAAAGAGAAAACACACCAGTTCTTCCTTGGGAAGCTGGATGAGGCAGCTGTCAGAGATGGTAAGTGCAGGATAGCTGTGGTACAGGCAATACAGCGGATGGAGTGGCCTGTTGTATGATGTGAGTTATTCTGGTGTACAGTTCTCTCACGCATGCTGCTCCTTTCCCATTTCATGCCTCCTGTGCTACTGAATTTATTTCCAAGAGTTTTTCTGTCTGTCTCTTTTGGCTTCACAAAAGTTTGAGCTGTGGTCTGATTTTCTTAGAATTATGAAATAATTTAGGTGGAGAAAGAGTACCCTCCATGCCTCAGTCCAAGGTACTGGAAGATTGTACTTAATTTTCCCATTAGCTTCCTCTTCTACATGCTGAACAAACCCAGTTCCCTTGATTGTGTAATGTGCTCCTGTCTGCAACTGCCTTAGAATCCTTCTGCTGCACTGCCTTCACTTCAATCTCTCTCTGACTTACACAGCCTGCTTTTATTAATTCCCTTTCCATCCCTTCCCATTTTCTTTTTCATCCTGGAAGTAAAACTTACCCAGTTCAGGACACCAATAGCTGAAAAAAATTATTTTTTCCATGCTTTTTACACCCTACTTTTCTGGTTTCAGGTGGTTCAATTCATTGGCAGAGAGAAAACAAGCCACCGTCAGAACATTTCCCTAACTTCTATTCCCGTGCCCCTTCTGCTGAGATTGAAATGACCAGCTATGTGCTCCTGGCTTTGCTCAACAGAACCAAACTCACTCAACAAGACTTATCTTATATTTCCCGCATTGTGTACTGGCTTATCAAACAACAGAACCCATATGGCGGCTTTTCCTCCAGCCAGGTAACAACTGGGTATGGTAAAAAGAAAGCTTCTGGGAGCAGTCCAGCCTGCAAGCTGAATCTTGACAAATGACAAATCTTCCTGACTGCATATTGATTTGAATAATACTTGAAAATTGGTACTTGCACAGTTTGCCTTGTCAGGGCATATCATGCTCTTCATAGGCAGCTTCACACATAATTTGGTTTTTGGCAGTGAGAATTTACCTGAATTCCAAGTCAGCCATGGACAGCAGTCACTGTTGACACACTTTTGACACACTGTTGACAACTTTTCTTAAAGCATTATCCCAGGTCTCCTGGGGTAGTTAAAATCTGTTGCTCCAGAATCACAGATCCAGAATAAGTAAGGTTGGAAGGGACCACAGTGGGTCATCTGGTCCAACCTCCCTGCTCCAGCAGGGTCATCCTAGAGCACACAACACAGGATTGCATCCAGATGGTTCTGGAATATCTCCAGTGAGGGAGACTCCACAAACTCTCTGGGCAGCCTGTTCCAGTGTTTGGTCACGTGCACAGTAAAGAAGTTCTTCCTTGGTTCAGGTGGAACTTCCGTGCATCAGTTTCTGCCCATTGCCCCTTGTCCTATTGCTCAGCACTACTGCGAAGAGCCTGGCTCCAATCCCTTGACACCCTCCCTTCAGACACTTACAGACATTGACAAGGTCCCCTCTCAGTCGTCTCTTCTCGAGGCTGAACAGGCTCAATTCCATTAGTTTCCCTTGTAAGAGATGCTTCAGTCCCTTAATCATCTTTGTCACCCTCTGCTGGATCCACTCCAGGAGCTCCATGTCCCATGCTGAGGAGCCCAGAAATTAACACAACACTCCAGATACTCTGAGTAGAGAGGCAGGATCAACTTCCATGACCTGCTGTCAAAGCTCTTCCTAACTTACCACAGGTGGCGTTCCTGGTCACCAGGACACACTGGTAGCTTGGGGACAGCTTTTATCCACCAGGACAAATTCTACAAGAACTTGTATCTTGTCTCCTTAGCTCTTTGCAAAGCCTCGCTCCATTTATGAGTACTGACAAAGCGTCAGGGAAATAGTAGCTGTGCTAATCTCGTGCACCACCTTACACCTGGGTATTTAAGTAGGGATGATGTTGTTCTTTTCAGGACACTGTTGTTGCTCTCCAAGCTTTAGCCCAGTACGGATACCTCACCTTCTCCAAAACAAGTCTTAACATGGTCAAAGTCCAGTTCATGGAGTCACCCAGTAAGATTTTCCAGGTGAATGACAAGAACCGCTTCTTGCTGCAGCAGGCTTCCTTACCCACGCTTCCAGGGAATTACAGTGTGGAAGTGAATGGCACTGGCTGTGTCTATCTGCAGGTAAGCAAGCTGGAAACTCAGCACCACCCCTCTGAGAACTAAGCAGGGGGTTCTTCATACTTTATTCCTCTTCATATGCCATGCCAAAGACACAAAGTGTATTTAAGTCTGTGACCATCTCACACTTTCAATCTCTTCTAGACCACCCTGAGATACAACGTCAACTTGCCAAAAAAAGTTGCAGGATTTTCTCTTTCCGTAAGGACAGCAAATGTATCTTGCACAAGCAACTATCCACCAAAGTTTGACCTTGTCCTGTTTGCCAGGTAATTTCCTTTCACTGACCTACCCCCTCCATTCACAGTTTGGTAAAGCCTCCAAGAAAGGGTTTAAGTACAGGCAGTTAACTGCTGCTCTGCAGCTGTAGGAAGAAAAATAGGATTATTGGGAGCTAAAAATGTCATTCACTTGTCACTTTTCCTTTTGCAGACCAGACTAACAGAACTTTTCTTATTTTAGTTACACAGGAAACCGCAAAGTCTCCAACATGGCCATTATTGATGTGAAAATGCTCTCAGGTTTTGTTCCTGTAGGATCTTCCTTGAAAAAGGTAAAAAATATGACCAATGCAAATGATAACATCTGAAAACATATGAAATTGACAAAAATAGTCTCTGCTTAGCAAATTTAAGCCCCATGGGGATACTGCAAAGTCCCTGGACATAGCCTTCTCTCACATACTCTGTGCCTTAGACTTGTAGCTGTTCATCTGTTGAAGATAAATCTCTTAAGAGCTGCCAAATCCAGTAGCCCAGGAGAACTGAGACTTCTGTGGCTTCACATCCCCAGGCCCAAACAACAGCAAGGTTCAGTGTGTATTCCCGATAGGCAGCCATGCACACTGTACATATATATCCATGTATACATACATACATGCTGGCCTCACAGAGCAGCAGACAGGAAAGACAGCACTTCCACAAACACTGATAGCACAAATGGCCTTATCCTGTTTGCTTTTCTGGCTGATCAGATTAAAATCTTGTGAAAAAAGATAAATAAACAAATATACACATGCACATGTATACGTGCAAGTACAAGATGTGGATCCTTCTGGTGGAAGGACCTCAGGCACTCAGTCTGCCCTGTGGCTGCCCCTGGACCCTTGTTCTGTTGGATTGCTGGCACCTGGACCTATGCCTCCTCAAGGCCTGAGCCCCACTGCAGTTCCTGGAACTGAGGTCCCCATCACCCACATGTATGCATGGTGGGGACATCTGCAAGCAGTCTCAGACCTGCAGCAGATGGGATGGTGTTCCCTGGTTTTGCAGTGGTGTCACACAGACACATACAGAGACACACAAATTAGTCCCTCTAGTTGCTGCAGACCAGCAGCCTGACCAGTGTCCACCTCCAAGACCGTATGGTCTCTCCAGAAATAGGCTCAGACATCCTGGTGCCTCTGGTAGCTGACTTGGATCCTCTGTTGTCTTCAACATTTGGGTCAGACTTACACCTGTTTCAGTAGCTGTCTGCTAGTCCAGTTCGGTATTCACTAACAACCAGGCACTGACATACACACCCCCACACAACAAGCCTGAAGTCTGGTGTCTCAGGATGCCACTCCAGGCATGTGGTTCCTGTGATCTGTGGTCCTCTCTTCAGTGATTGGCACTCCTTACACACATGTTCACACAGAACAGAGTCTTCCACCCAGGAAAATAGTCAGGAACAGAGATTAATAAGAAGGCAGGAGAGACTGTGTTGGTGACAAGGTGCAGGGCAGACAAGTGTGCTGACCACCAACCAGTTAATATGCAACTGGCCCCTTTTATCTCATTTTCCACCCTTTTTCCTTCCAACTGGACTTTATCCCTCTCTTTGTTACTTCTGGCTCTTCCCCTAAACATCCTGTAATAACTCTTTCTTGAGTCCCAGCATCCCATACTCAGCCCTGCGGCCTGTAGGCAGCATGCCCCTTAAGTCTGCAAGGTAATCCAGGGATATTCTGCTGTTTACTCTCTTGGTCAATGGGGCTGGTCACTGCCCTGTGGCAGCCCTGAGGGGAACTGGGTCAGAGCGCTCTGGTGGCTCTGCTCAGGCTACTGTGGTTTCTCTGTGCTCCTCAGGGCTTGTGTGTATGAGTCTGTAGTCACACAACCTAACAATCTGTATAAGAAATATTTCTGCCACAGTTAAATTGCTTAAATGGGCATTTTGCATTATTATCCCTTTGACATGGGTTATTTCTTCCTCTAGAATATAGTTTAACAAACAAACAAAAAAAAAGCGGGTATTGACCCTCCTCCTTTACTATCCAGGAATTTGGTTATGATGATGACAATGCTGGGTTCAGCACTGATAAACACTTCATTTCTGTTCCTAATGCAATTTAGGTTCACAAGAGATACATTAGCTTCAAGCCATGAGATGTAATTTTCAAGCATGTAAAAAGAAGAATGACATTCTTTGTAGAGTCTGCTCATGGTCTTGTGCATTTAAAATCATTCAGCATTCACGCTTGGGTTTCTTTCTTTTTTTTTTTTTTGCTAGAACTGTATGAAATTAATAAATTTTCTTTGGAAGATTTTCTTCATTGAGACATTATACTGTTTGGCATCCTATTCCTCTTCATATGTATGTGGGGAAAAAATAGCTGTTTTTTAAAGTTTGGAATATTTTAGGTTTGTATGTTTTGATAGTAAAATAATTTTGCTCACATTCTTTCCTAAAATGTTTTTAAACTTTTGTTATTTAAAGCATACAACGGACTAGCAAGTGAGTCAGCTTGAGCTGCGGAAATTAATTGTACATTCTCAACATGAGAGCATTCTTAAGCTAATGATACACGTCTGACTAATAAAACTGTTTACTACTCTGACTGGTCTGCACACATCAGGTTAAAAAAACACTCAACTTGCATTTCTTTTTCTTGGCAACTAGATGGCGGGGTGGCATAAAAGGAGCATTGCAGTCACTTTAAACTCATTTTGCTTTGGAATCCGTAAGTCTCCTTGGCAAGTCTCCCGTGCTAACATTGATATCTTTTGCCTTATTTAAAGCTTCAGTACCAGAATTCTGTTGTGGATCGTGTAGACATCAAGAACAACCACATATTCTTCTATCTGCAGAAGGTAAGTTTGGGAGGCTTCCTTTCAGTTTTATGAAATTGGAAGGTTAAAACAGGGACCCATATGAAAGAAAAATCTCACTAATAGCAGATTAAAAATACACATGCCTTAAAGATGCAAAGGTATTTCACTCAATCCAATATAAAAAAAAAAAATATATATACACATAGCTGTAGTCTTCTCACCCCAGAGAAAGCTTGAGAAGCAGAGGAAGATGAGCAAGGAGGAAAGTTTGGGACATTGGCTGCCAAGAGTGTGGAATAAGGAACACAACCACAGGGGAGAATGGGGATATTGAAATCAAAGTAATTAAAGAGAGAAAAGTCTGGAGAAGATTCTTGGGGGTACTGAGGGTGATTTTAGCTGGGAAAAGACAAGGAAAGAAACTATCACCAACTTTCAATTACAGGATGAATGCTGGTGTGCTGAAAACCACAGTAACAGGGAATGGTTGGGATAATGGGTAAAGGAAATAGGAAGAGGAAGAAAAAAACAGCACACAGTTTTAGCAACAAAACATATTTAGCAACAGTTTTTAACAATTAATTGATTTGACGCCAAGTTTACAATCTGGAGGGAACTGTGGAATGTCTCACAGTCACACAGTCTGATCCAGAAATGCATCTGTTCTACCCTGATGTTAGGGATAGTTATGAAAAGTTCTGATGCATTTTCTTGTCTTGCCATTTCCAGGTCTCTCAGAAGGAAGTCAGCTTCTCCTTCAGTGTGGAGCAAAGCCTGCCTGTCTCAGACATCAAGCCAGTGCCTGTACATATGTATGATTACTATGAAACAGGTAGGTGACCCCAGCAGACCTCAGTAAAACCTGTGAAATCAAAGGAGAGGCAAGTGGAGACCTACTTTGCAATTCTGCTGCTTTGGATTACAAGGCTGCAAAGGGTTTGCAGAGCACAGACAGTTCCTGCCCTCCTGTGTTTATATTTCTTGCTCCACTTCAACATAAAGCTAAGATAAGAAAGTGATACACGAGGAGTTGCTTTCTTACAAACCACATACAAAAAGAAGTGTGGTTCCACTTTCTTTCCATCATAACCATATGATGGTTAAAATCAATAACTCAAAGGCAGCAGTGTTCCTGACTTCCCTGAACTGCTTTATCTAATTTTTTTTTTACTTAATATTGCCATGTAGGCTGCAGTCAAACAGACCTTCTTTAGTGGAATTTAAATAGTTAAGTAGGAGTGACAATCCCACTTAACTAAAGAGCAGTTTAAGTAACTAAAACTAGACATTTAAGTGCCTGACCACACTTCTTGAACTGGTCTCAAGGAAGTACAGTTGCATCAGACATTGCCCAGTTGTGGAACTTATGTTAACAAAGTTGTGGCTCAGGTTCTCCCATGCTATACTTAAGCTTGGCACAACCTTTGGGAATTGCATCCTAGCAGATTTGCAGCAGCAACAGTCAAAGAATTTGCCCTGGAGTGCGTTTTCTGCCACCTGATCCACATCTTGCACAGTCACAGCAATGATGTGTCCTGACAGACACGGTCAGAAGAGCGAACTGGTCTGATTATTCACCCCTTCAACTAACTGAGTGCCTTGACAGTTGGAAGTCTACCACAAAATTTATCAAATGTTTTCCAGTCGTAATGTGTTAATCACAAGTGCACCTAGACAGGGGTCAGAATGATTTCTCACTCTCATGCAAATGTCTTCTTCCTTTCTTCTCTCCAGATGAATATGCTCTTTCAGAGTACAACACACCCTGCTCCCCACCTTCCAAATGAAATCAGATACGTGCCAGAAGAGGTAATGTTTCAGAGAGTATCAGACAGGCACTTGCAGAGGAAGAAAAGGATAAGAGATTTGTTTGTTTCTGGGAGCACAGTGAAACAGAATAACGAGGAATAGGCAAATCCCATATTGCTGTATATCAGAATAACCCGTTCTGGCTCATACTTCAAAAAGAACTTGGGGTCAATGTGGACAAGAAAATGCAGATAAAGTGCTTTTCCTAACAAGGGAGATACTGTGCAATTGTTAACCCTGACCATCCATCTTTTTTGAACTTATGATATATTCCAGTGGGACCTTTGTGTAAAAGTAAACACTTGAAATGCGTGTTCTTGGCCATAGATTGCTCTTAAGAAATCCTAGTCTCAGAGAATAATGTGCTGCTGCTGCTTCTGTAGGTTTTAATTGTTTTGGTCTTTCCATTATCCAGAAGGAAAATCCTGAAGAAATTACCTTGATTCTCATATTTTTCAGCAATTGGACTGAATCATTTATAGATGTCAGAATTCTAGTCACAGGAAGACAATTTTATGCAGTTTTTGCATCTATTTAGAAAGAAGTATTTTCTTCAGATTAGCATCTTGTATTTTACTGCTCTTTGTAATAAAACATTCTAACTGGCAGTGCTATTTGTCCCAGTCTCCACTCCTTGGTCTGTCTAGAACTAGATGCAGTATTTCATAAGCTCAAACATTCAAGCCTTGGACAGGTCAATCAATGACATCCTGACATCACGGACATCCCATGGCACAGCCTTGATGGGAGCCCTGGACTATGTGATGGAAGCTTTCTCCTCATAGTGGGAGAAATTAGAGAGTTGCGACACAGAAACTTTGAAAAGAGGTTAGGGAGGAATGGCAGATCCAATGGAGGCCCTGGAGGAAGAAAAATGAAATGGTTTGGAGAGAGGGAAAAATAAAGGGAGCCACAAGGAGCTTACGATGGAGCAGCAAAGGAATTTCCTGTCATGCTTTCTCCATTTAATGAACAGGTACAGCAGACAGTCACACACTGTGGCTCCTGTGCCTCACAGCCTGCAGAGACCTGACAGGACCTTCATCCTGACCAGTTCACAGTGGTGGAAGGAGACAGAAACCAACAACATATCCATAACAGTCTGAGCAGACATTTAGGAACAGAATCATGTCATTGAACCCTTATTCTTCAATCAGGGTGTTAGACATGACCATAAGAGACAAACATATTTGTCATGAACCTGGGCTTCTCCAAGCAGATTTTGTTTCCTACAAACATTTTACTCAGCAGCAACGTGCCTGATGTAAGGCACACCACACAGCAGGAGAGGAGCAGTCCATTGTACTCCTGTTTAGTAGGGTGTCAGCTTGCCCAGAGATGGCTCAAGAGAAACTAATCCTCCTTCACAGTACAGGAACATCTGTGATAGGGGGCAGTCATGACAGAGACCCACAGGCTCAACAGAATCCCAGAAAAACGAAAAAGAAATTTGGAAACTGTAGAAGAATACAAATGTTGGTTTGGAAGAGACCTGGAGAGGGCATCAACTGCAGCCTCCTGTTCTAAGAGCCACCCAGTAGAAACTAGGCAGCAGAAGGGTGTTCAGCATGAGGGTGGCACTGGTATCCAGGCAAAAAAGCAAACTTCAGCAATTCAGCAACACCAGGATCTAGGAAACCTTGGGAAGCAGCTAGGCAGTTGTTCTAAAGAGATGAGGAACTGGACATAGGACCCTAAGGCTCTTTGTGAATTTAGTTTCTGTCTCATGTGAGCTAAGAGCCTTAACACCCTTGAGAACCTGTCCCTGTGCACGGATTCTCTCAGATTTCTGAATGTACCACCTGGCATTTGAAAGCATCAGGCACATTGCAGTTTTTCATGTGCTAGCACCGTGCACGCAGGTGAGCCTGAAGGGGCCCTTTGATGTATAAAACAACATTCATGAGCTAACATACCATCTGTATTTTTGGGTACTCTCCTTAGGATGGACAGAAGTGTGGGAATGGAGTTCTCAGTTTGTTTTGTTTGGTTGGGTTTTTTTAATTGTTATTATTATTTTATTTATTGAATTTAAGCTTTGTTTTACTGAGGAGCAAGAGTAGTTTCTTCTCAGACAATTCTGGTAGAATTTCTACCTTGTGAAAAAAAATTATGACATATTGAGAAAAGGATATTGTGAGGTGAATGGCTTTCAACTCCTTTAGTTCTGCTCAAAACCTAGGGTTTCTAACACCAGCATTTCTCTTCCCATCATAAGCAACCTGTGAGCACAACCCGTGACCCAAAAAGTCACACTGAAAGCAATGTTTTCGTGTTTGCATGAGACCTGTGGTGTCTTTTGCTACAGACAGACACATGCTGAGAAATAAGTTATGACCCTGAAGATGTTAAGGGGCCAAGTTGCTTTTCAATGACCCCAAACTCCCCCTTGCTCTCCCATCCCTGTCAGCAAAAAAGATTGTGTGAGCCTCAAGAGGGGTCAGTCAGGCTACTTCAATCCACCTTCCTCAGCTGTGTAAACTCAGCCTACTGCTAAACAAAAGCCTTTGTTTGATGCCATTCCAGTGAATGACCAACTGCAAGCCTGGTCAGATGGAAACTGATATGAAATGCAGATTCTTTCAAAAGCACAGCATTTAAATTTTACTACAAATTTCCAAAACATTAGGCTGAGAGGGAGTAGATGGAACAATGCCAGCAGTACCTAGCAAAATCTGCATTTTATAGCCTTCTTTTACCTCTTTAACTCTTTTCACTGCAGCACTCAACTTTTTTCTCATGGAGCTTGCATCATGTGAAGCTGCTGATGCACGAACTCAGTTTGCTTAACCTCAATGCCAGTCAGATGAAAAGGTGTAAAAATTGACAGGAACTTCAGATACTGAGCTTTTAGGATCATGTGAATCAATCAGACAATTGTCATACCCCATCTCCAAAAATGCCAAATACAATGCATTTACACTCAGTTCTTTAGTTTGAACACAGATATTAGCCTTCTGTGTATATATATTTTCCTATAAAAACAAGTCCTTGAAATTATTTAAAAAGAATGATAGTCTGATCCTTTTAGCAACAACATCCGGTTGCCAGATGTTGCCAGATCCGGTTGTAAGACTTCATGAAATGCCTCCAACTCAGTGGCCAGCAGCATGAAACCTTCAGCATCTTCTGGAAACTCTTTACGAGTGCTGCCAGTATTAATGGAGGACTCACAAAACTGCTTAAAGAACAATAAGCCTGTTGGTATATACTGCAAGAAAAAAAAAAGAATGACTGGAAATTAGAGCAAAGCAGAGCCAGAAGAATCAAGAAAACAGCAAAGTGCCCAAGAAGCCAGCAAAGTGTTATGTCGAGGTGAGGCCTTGCATGCCGGAGACAATAAAGAGAATGCATATCCTACAGTCCCTAGCTGCTCCTGCATTTTATTTTTGTCATATAAAGAAAGAAGATTCACCATGACTTTACTTTTTAATCTGCACTGTATCTTTTACAAAGTAAAGTTAGAGCATTCTGATCTCAGAGCCATTTCTGAGGTAGAGCTGCAGATACAGCAGGAGTACAAATCACACCGATACTCTTTAGTCAGCACAGCTCCAAGGAGCTGCCTCTCATAGCCTTCAGTATTGCTGTTCCCAGGCATTTCTAAAGTCTGAATCCTACCAAAGCCGGTCTGAATCTTCTTTTCCATCTCCCCGGGTTTTGTCAGGATTTGAAGTCTGCTGAGCCCCTGTGCAGGACTGGTAGGATTCATGGTTCTACTGCCATAGCCAAATGTGTCATAAAATTTTGTTCCCAACTGACATGTTCCATCTAGAAAGCTACCTGAGCTAAGCTTTCCTACTCTGATTGCTACAGTTAGAAAGATGCTTGAAAACCCTAAAATTACCATGAATCAATCTTCCCTTTCACTTTCAGTGTGCAAAAAGGTCATCCATCTCCTTACAGGTCTTCCAGCAGTTCCTGCGGGACCCAGCTGCTGTAGTCCATGGGAACATGCCAGGACAGGCTCTGGAGGCTTTTCCCAGGCATGTAAACAGCCAGAACTCGGCCACAGTTTCACATAAGAGCAAAGCACTTGTGCTATGAGCAACTACAAGTGACACTAGACGTGGATGTGATGCTGCAGCCACTCCCTCATTTCCATACAGTGCTCTCCAGCAGACACATTTGCCTAGCACTGGTTGTTTAGGAGTCAGTAGCATTAAAAAACACCTAATTCTTCAAAAGGAGACAACAAGGACTTTCTCTGACTCCCTGTTTGCCTGAGACCAGCTTGTTTGCCCTGACACAACTTGGTAACCTCAACTGTTTAGGAAGATAGTAAAAGATAATAAAGAATGACAGGTCTTCAGCAAGGACACATCCTCCAGCTTGTTCTGTACAGTGCTCCATAGTTCAATATATAGCTGCAGAATATATTTTCACTGGAGACAAAGCAGAAATAGCGTTTATGTGAGGGGAATGAATCAAAAAAACTTTTCAGGCATAAGGTCAGGGGTTGAAGGCACAAATAGGCTCTCTCTAGGGGGCATCCTTAAAGTAGTGCAATTAATATATCGGGTAACACAAGAGTATTGTTTTGCTGCCAAGTAGATAATAATAACAGATAAAGGGAGAGAAAGCTGCAGGCTCTGAATAGCATTTGCATGCCTTCCATAATGTGCCTGGAACAAGTTCAGTTTCTGGTATGTCATAGTGGAAAGAAAAAGCCTTTGCAAAAACAAAAAATGGATGTAGAAGCTAGATGTTGGTCAATGGCAAAAAGATCAAAGTACTCACAAGGAGACCGAGCCTCCAATATGTGTTATCAGCCAGTTGTGAGAGACCCCTAAATCCACACTCTTTTTCACATTCAAGTCCTGGCAATATATGCCTGCATTGAAGTCAAAGAAGTGAGAAGAGGTAGTCCCTGCTCTAAAAGATGTAAGTCTGATTTCTTGCGTTCATCTCCTATGAACTCTTGGTTCTGATAACATCATTTTACAGCCCTGAAGTGAGATCCACAATTCCTTTCTCAGAGCATTGGGCATTTCTCAGGGGTTGGGCATACAGCATTTCCCCCAAAACTACGTCCAAAGCATATAATTTGGCCCACAAAGATACATCCAAAGACACATGTAAAAACACTACTCCTCCACAGTTCTCTTCTCACAGACCAACCTGCAGTTCAGAGAGATGATTCAGATCTCTTATGTCAACAGTGGCTGCAACTCCGGGAAAGGACTTTAGGGGTATGATTACATCAGTAAAGCCCTTGTAGGGTCTGTTACTCTGGTGGCTGAAATCCCATGCAGAAGCAGAACTGTGTGATCCCTCTCAAATAATTCCAGAGAAGAAGGGCAACCAGCCAGGGAAGGCTGTTCCACTCAAAATTGCTGGAGGGAGGGAGAGGAAAATAAGAGGGACTAACGAAGCCTCAAACACTTGTATATCTGTCATTACAATGCATTTATGAGTCATTTCTGCAGAATGAAATTAGAGAACAGGTTTTACATAAAGAAGAGAGAAGTCATTGCAATATGACAACGTCAGAGAGCTACTTCTTTCCACAGTGTCTGTCACGAGTTTTCACCTGAAATGAAAGCAAATGTTTCTGCCTGCAGAGTGCAGAAGTTACAGATCTGAGGAGAGAATAGTTGTGCACAGCTGTGAAATAGAAACAAAGGGTTAGGGGTTTTCTCAGAGGTTAAAAGGTCAGAGAATGATTTGGGTGTTCTTCAGCATCCTAGAGATGGCTAGTTTTAGGTACCTTTCTGGTAGCCAGGAGAGCAAATACATGACAACATCATGTGCAGCTTGTGTCAGCTCTTGGTACACAAGGTGACTTCTCAGCACAGTCATGAGCTGATTGCTAGCATGGGAGGCTTAGGGAGGGAACCAGACTAGTTGTCCCACCAGAGGAGAGGGCTTAACTAGCTACATTTTCTTAATTAAATGCAAATGTTCCCCTCTTGGAGCTCATTGTTGAGTATTTTCTCTTCTCCCTTTAAAAAAAAACCTGATTCATGTTTACAAATATGAAGAATGAAGTACCAGAGATTTTTGGGACCTCTTATTCAGATATTTTATTGGTGACCTCTTCACATTGGAACTGAACACTTGCTGCTGCCTATCAAGACCACAAAGCAAGGAGGGGTGAATAACTCTTGTTCCTGTCCATGCAAAGACAGTAAAACTGCAAAGCACTCCCAAAACAAATGCAGACTCTCTCATTGACTTAATTATAGCACTGTGTTTGTGGCTTAGCCTGAAAACTGCCAAGTAACCTGTGAATAACTAGGAAAGATAATTTCATTAGTATACCACTCTTAGGTTTGTGCAGGTGCAGTGAGAGTAGTCAGATTTCAGCTTCACTCACCTTTGACTGGCATTTAACACCAAAACTGCACAGAAAAGACAGTCTTAATACTTTATCTCACAGAGTTATTCCTGCTCAGACCTCAGCCTGTACACAAATGTGGATGAAAGTCTTAATTTTGAAAACAGGATATGGATGACCCATCAACAGTCACTGGCATAACAGAATCCTTGCAACTGACTGACCTTCAGGCACCTTCATCTTTTATATGACTGCCTTCTCCAGGACTGAAAACATCGTAGACCACTGAAATAATCTGCAGTCCTCACCACCACCACATTTTTTTGAAAAAAATTCCATCACTCCTCGAAATCACTGCATCTGTGACTATTTCATCAGGGATACACTTATTTTCTTTTATGACCTCACCATTGTTTTAGCTCGCACAGCTGCTAGAGGACTTTGCCAAGGCTCACAAATCTTAGAACAATGAAAGAAATCTTGTATGCTTGACTGGAGACCCTATTGACCAAGCAGGCTTTATCTGTAGTTACCATGTTTCAGCATTGTTCCCCAACCACCTGGGCCAAACCAAGCATTTCGACCTTTACTATGTCTAAACAAATTGTTACAATCTAATCTTCTTAAAGAAGGTTTTATAGGAAGCAGTCACAGTCAAAGTCGCAGATTGATTGAGTGCTTTCCAACTAATATTTTAGCAGTAATAACCAAGTTTCTTTGCATTGATCCTCTTCTGAATGCAGCAATTAACCTGTTCACAAGAAAGGTGACAGTGTGTACCCCACAGATACATAGTTAGAGGTCTTGCAGACACATCCAAGTTGGCTTTAGACTGCAAGAGTGAGAAGGAGTACCAGAATTAAACGAAATGTGAGCAGCCAGAAATGCTTCAAAAACAGGAAAAAAACATGAAGCTCCAGAGGCTATTTTCGTAGAACCATTTGATGATTGCCACAGGAAAGAAATAGGGCTCTATTCAATAGTAGTGAGCAAAATCAGAGGTCAAGTGACTCCGTGACACAGAAATCACTGTGACTGACCAGCCCTATACGAAAAAAATTGCAGTTGAGTAGTGTTACTACAGTCTTTCACAACAGGGTAGATTCTATTTGCAAAGATAAACTTTTACTAGTAGAACATATCTAGTGCCTCAAATAAACTAAACCACAACCATAAAGGCACAATTTTTACTGTCTACCTATGCCTGCGGAAGGTCTGTTTCAGTGGCAGAAAGCTATCTGTACTTAGGTGGTGGGACATTTCTTAACAAAGATAGCTAAATCAAAGGTAACTAAACCAAACAGCTTATTCTGCTATTGCCAAGGCTTCCTCTCATTGCTCTCCATCTACAAACACACAAATATCTCTGCATGTGCTACAACTTAATAAGAGTAACTGAGGTCTGAAGTTATGGCTTAGGTGACACCCAAAGTTAGGCTGGCAAACAACCCATTTTGAGTCAAGAATGCAAGATAATCCATCTGTACACAGATATTTCTCCAACATTACCCAAAAAAAAGGAACTTCTTCCAGTACCTGAAGGGAGACTACAAGAAAGGTGGAGAGAGACTATTTACAAGCACATGTAATGACTGCACAAGGGGGAATGGCTTTAAACTGAAAGAGAGCAGGTTTAGAATAGATATTAGGAAGACATTCTTTACTCTGAGGTTGGTGAGGCACTGGCACAGGTTGCCCAGAGAAGCTGTGGATGCCCCATCCCTGGAAGGGTTCAAGGCCAGGTTGGATGGGGCTCTGAACAACTGGTCTAGTGGGAAGTGCCCCTGCCCATGGCAGAGGGGTTGAAACTGGATGATCTGTAAGGTTCCTCCCAACCCAAACCATCCCATGATTCCATGGTTCCATGAAATGCAGTCTTTTGACCTGGTGATGTAGTAGCATCTGTAATTTTGCTATAGAGCAATCTGCACAAGCTCCTTGCATTTATACAGTTGAGTTAAACAGAGTAGGTAGGATTTGAAGAGCAAAGAGATAAACTCAGCAAATAATAATGGTTTTTTAAAGATCATTAAAAACGAATGTCAATGGTTTTGTAAATATTTGCCCTGAAAACAATCTTTTTGTAGTATCCAATGGAATGTTATTTGATTTTCCTGTGAAAGACAAATTATTATATGTTATAGCCAAGAAGATGGGATGACCTCCAGGTACAGTGGCGTTTTTTCACCCAAGGGACTTGTTTGATTGCAAACATGCTAATTAAATAACTTCTCTATTACAGATAATTGCATTTTTTGTCTGTTTATTTCGTTCTCAGATGCAGCTTCTTTGTTATGGTAAGTGGAGGGCTTAACCCAGTGCAGTGAATTATCTGGATATAGGGTGCAGGGGTCCTTTCTGTCGTTCATGTGGTTACTGTGCAGAAGGCAAGTGTGCACAGAAGACTTTGTGACCAGTGGCAGTTATTGGAGATATGATGATGCCCTCTCTGACCAAAGCCACAATCCAGCCTATATTTGGGGCAAAACCCCTGCCCTTCATAACAATAAGTTATACACCACTACCCTCCTCTATCTCTACAGCTTTGAATGTCACCTAACCCACCTGACCTTTTGATTGAACTTTCAAAAGTAGCCTCAGAAAGATTCTTGCAGCATAAGGATGTGGACAGTAATGATTATTAAATTGACTTGTTTGAAATAGATACTTTAGTATGCTGCAATAAATTCGTAATGACTTGAGAAAGCCACAAAATTCAAGAACATGCAATACTGATCATGTCCTTTTTTCACAATGTCAGCTCAAGACTTCTTCAGTGAATTTCTGGTTTTGACAGCTCCTGGTATGGGTATCACATTGCAGACAAAATAAAGCCTGATCCTTAGTAAAGCTCCTTTCACAGTAGAATGTGTAGAGATTGTCTCCAACAGAAATGACAGTGAGGTGGGCTTTCAGAGCAGAACATCAGACTGCTCTCTGCATTCTAAGCACCCACAGCATGCCACAGAGAGATCTCTGGGGAACCACCTCTTGCTCCTGCCCTGTTCCAGTTCCCATATGGTTTGATACTGCTGGAAAAAATCTGAAGGCGTAAATGAAAAATATTTCATAGCTTCCCTATATGGCCTAGATTTCTATTGAAGAAATGAATGAACTGCTGCCCCATTCTCTGCATGACACACTGGCAAGGAACTAGAAGAGACAGTCATAAAATGTATCAGGATATTAGAGAAAATCATGCTCCCATACAGGTACTCTGCCTTTGAAACCATATCCCTACGGCTCCAGGTCTGCAGTATTTAGCCATGTTGATAACATACAGCGGTGTGCTGATCCCAGACAGCAGCCAAGCAGCCATCCTATCTTTCAGTCACTCCCCTTTTCTGGGAAGGAAATCAAAGAGAGTAGTGGGTTGAAATAACAACAGTTTAAAAAGTAAAGCAAAAGGTGCACATGAAAGAGAAGCTAAACGAGGGACTTATTCACTACCTGTAATTGGCAGGCAGATGTNGGTGCACATGAAAGAGAAGCTAAAAGAGGGACTTATTCACTACCAGCCACTCACTGAGAAGCAAGGCCTCAGTACAGCTAGTGCTTGCTTCGGAAGACAAAGGCTCTTACCACAAATATTGTCCTTCCTCCTCCTTTCCTCCGTTATTGCTAATCATGATGTCGTATGGTACGTACAGGATATCCCTTTGGCCAGTTTGGGTCATCTGTCCTGGCTTTGGCCCCTGCCCAACCCAAGCCTGCTGGTTTTTGGCTGGGAGGCGGGGGAGGTAGAAAGCCTTGACATTGTGCAAGCAGTCTTCAGCAATAGCTGAAACACTGGTGGGTTATGAACACCACTCCAGCCTCAAATGCAAAGCACAGCAGACTACTGCAGAGAAAGTTGACTTCATAACAAACCCAGAACCAATATGAATGTAAACAAATTATTTACAGTTATCAAATAACTAGTTTCCAGCATTGTTTTTCTTGTGGGAGTTAATTTTCTCTTAAGAGTACAAAAGAACAAAAGAACTTTTTTCTCCCTAATAAAAAACTCAATTAACTTCTGCACAGGTGTGAAAACTAGAAACTTGGGGAACTAACAAATTCACATAGACCCAGCAACTGGCTATTTTCAAGTTGAAATGAATCAAACTTCAACAACACTGTCAAGTGCTCAATGGCTAAGGTAGAAGTAATTAAGACTTTTTAGATGTCTTTCTATTTCTGGCTTCTCTATTTTTCCATTTCATCAATTTTCAAAATATCTATGAAGAAAGGGAAAAGACAGGTCAATGTATTATTTTAGCCAGAATCTGGTGTCAAAGTATAGAAAGTTAGTCTACTTCACCCAGACTGTCAATCCAAATATTAAATTACAAGAACAAGGGGGAAAACCCTCAAGTGTTAATCTGGTTTGACAGGCTTTGGTTTAGGTCACTGTGCTTTTCTGTGCTGTGACAAGTTGCAGGGTAAAAACCAAAGCCCCTTCCCTTGAAAACAAGACCACTAAAGACATTTTGTGCAGACATTGAGAGAGCTGCAGTGAAGTGTTACAGTCTGGACACCATGGGTTGGCTTTGGTTGCAGCAGGGCTAGGGGAGGTCCCTGATAGGAGTAGAAGAGACTGGGATCTCCACCCCTTGCTGCAGTTATAAAGGCACTGACATCAAAGGAAGGAGGCAGGGAGGAGCTGAAGAGCCAACTCCTTTCCTCTGGAGCACTGGGTGAGGAATGCTGCAGAGCTGTTAAACTAGTAGGCAAGGAGTTGTTTCATGGGAAGAGAACTTATCTCTTTCTTCTGTCTCACAGTGAGAAAAATGTGGCTGAAGTTTCTTTTGGCTATTCTTCTCTGGCATGTAACAGCTGCAGAGGAACCTGAGCTGTAAGAACTACCCTATTACTACTATTAGTATTTATGAAAAGGCTTTAAAGACAGTGCTAATCAGTGTTATTAATTTTGCTCTAAATATTAAATACTGCCAGGGTTCATCTTTTATAGATGGAGAACTATGGTGGAATGGGGATGGCAAGTGAATTGTTCTCATTTAATACGATCAGACTTTCCACATATTCCATAGAAAGAACTTCCATAGAAGTTGATTTGTGTCCAGAAAAGGCAATAGCAGTAGTAACAGCAGCACACTTTACTAAAAGCAGGATGGCCCAGGACTCAGGTAAGGGCAAAAGGGCAAGAGTTGGACAGCACTAGTAGAGCCGTGGGGGGAACCCAGGACTGGGTGAGTTCGGAGCTGCAGGGTAGGAGTAAGGGACACCAGCAGTGTGTCGTATATTTAATTTAAACTAATTGGTGGGTACTGAATAATAACAGTGCTTTGTATCTGTTTTATCCTGCTGAGGCAGTTTCTCCCTTACCTATGAATGTGATCACTTTATGTTTGGATCTCACAGGCAGTATGTCCTGATGGTGCCTGCTGTCCTCCAAAATGGCTCTCCAGGTCAGGTTTGCCTGCAGTTCCTTAACCTCAATGAGACAATATCCATCAGAGTAATTCTGGAATACAACTCTGTTAATACCACTATTTTTAAGAAAACCATGACAACAAGCAGTGGTCTACAGTGCTTCACTTTCAAGGTAAGTTAATTTTAATTTATGTCCCCATGGAAAAGAAATGTAAACAGGGACAAGAAAATTAGAGCAGAGAACACGGGGGAGGAAAAAGCATGGAAAGAAATAAGACTTGTTGAAGGAAAAAGGAAGCATAGGAGGGTAACAAGTAACAAAGTAACAGACAAAGAGGCACTTTTTTCTAGACATAAGTAATAAGAAAAGGCCCAAGAAAGGTGATGAAGGTGGTAGAAGTGAGACTGTGTCTCTTTGTGGGAGCCCGGACCATGGGTATTGATGTTCAACAGGTTCTGGAGCAAATTGCTTCAAGACTAACAACCTTCCCGTATTTTTCTGTTTCCTCACAGATTCCTCCTGTCCGTTCTGCACCTCTGGCTTTCATGTCCTTCTCTGCCAAGGGCAGCACGGTCAGCCTAGAGGAGCGGCGGTCAGTGATGATCTGGAACACAGGCAGCATTGTCTTCGTGCAGACAGACAAACCCATCTACAAACCAGGGCAGAGAGGTGAATATCTACTTTGTCTATAACATGGGCCTTAGGAGGCAATTTCTTCAGGCAGAATTTCTCTGCCTGGTGTTTTTCAGGCTGAGCTATAGTCTAGGCAGTTTATTCAGAGTTTCTGTTAAAATTATTACAATTATTTTCTGTGGAGCTCAGGGAGTCATTTTCAGGACGTCAGGAGACTGCCATCCCGTGATCTCTACTATTTCCTTTGTCCCTTCCTCCCAGCTGACAGAAGCTTTCTCTGCTGCTGTTTCATCACTGATGACAGGCCAGGATAGTGGGAAGAGGCAATTAGATCACTACCTGGTGTAAAACAATGCTTCCACAGTCTTCCCTCTGTGATGCTGCTCAGCATCAAAGGTAGTCTAAACACTAAGAATGAAATCCATCACTTTAAAATAAATTATAACTTGTTAAAGACAAAATCATGCTATTTACCTTCTGAGTTCTGATGTGTTTGGGCTTTAGATTTTCATGTTGTTTTATTCCTGCACTTATGCTATTCCCCTATCCATGCTTCTCACCTGGCCATGAAGCAGAGCTCCATTTATCTAGATCTGTTCCTCAATTCACTTCTAGGCTTTAAGGCTTCTAGCACACAGCTAGAACACTGTAGGAAACACTATAAGGAAACCTCTTCCCAGAGATTAGTCGCATAATGCAGCCATTTGACTAGATTAGCTTTACTTTAATTTGGAATGAGTTCTATGTACATAGATACATTGTATGAAGGAAATTTTACCAGTCAGAATTTGGTGCCACCGAGGTGTGTCCAATATGGTTTGTTTATTTGTCAAATGGCTTGAGTTTGAACTGGGGCAAGCAGCAGATTAAGCTAAATTATGAAAAGGTAATGCTTTGCAAAGACATTTTCAAAGCATATTTTTATGGTTTTTGTTCTGCACTAATTCATTGTTCACCTTTCAGTTTTTCTGTTATGAGAAAAACAACCACACACATTCACAAAAAAAAAAAGGCAAAAATCTGTACAAGATAAGAACAAATTGAACTAAGAGGCATGACACCCCATTAAGAAAATCTGACACTTCACCTAGTTCCAGTAACATTTGGGACTTTAATTTGCTCAAGGCAACAAACCCTGATTTAGAGAGGGGGAAATGAAGATGAACAGATTTGCCTACTTCATGCAGATGGCCTCTGAAGGAGTTATGGCTGTCACTTTAGACTGCCCAACCTGCATTGCAGTTCCTATTTGTTCAGTCATCCCCTTTCTGTGAGATTAAACTTCTATGAAAGGAAACTTTTCATTAGTAACATTAAAATAAACTTTTATGGAAGAGTGCAGCAACTCGATGCTGGGGAAAAGTTCCTTCCTCAAAGCCTGTGTGGGATTCTTCTACCTTTATTATGTGCATCCTGTGCAAGTGGGACTGTTAAAAGATCCTGTGCAACTGGGAATACTAATGAATGCAAAGCATCATGCTCAGGCAAACAAACTATGGTTAATGCTAACACCCTGTTCCTTGCCTTTCTAGTGAGGTTTCGAGTTGTTGCCCTGGATTTCAATTTTAAACCTGTTCAGGAGAAGGTGAGTGACCAGTTATATTCCCTTGTATTTAAAATTGTTGGGAGACAACTTCTTCTCAAATTTTAAATAAAGGATTACTGAGACTAAATACCAAAGAATTAACATGATTTCATAAACACATTCTGTAATCCGTTCTTACATTAGTCACAGGAAAGAAGGCGAGTGTGTAGCAGTTTGAATTCCTGACACAACACCTTTAGCTATTGCTGGGAAAGAGGCCCAAAAAGCCCCTACACTTTGTTGCTGCAGACATTACCTTAGCTTTGACAAGAAAGCCCACAGCTCAGGCTCCTGCTAATACTGTTCAGCAATTGTTGCTTGCAAGAATCAATAAATCATCCACCTGGCACTCTGCCCATTTTAGAAATGGGGGGGAAAGGAAAAAGAAAGTTGTTGCCTCAGAGGTACTCTTTCCACTGCCGGCAGTCCCTCTTCATGTTTGTAGTACATAAAACTATTGATGGAAGGGTCTTTTACTGGCCTCCTCTCCTGTGCTTGTAATGCAGGAGACAGCACGGTGTTAGCAAAAGAGCTGGTGCTAATTAGAAGCCTAAATCATGGTTTACGTGCACCTCTGTATCTCTACTCACTCGTATGTGCTGGCATGGCATTAAAACCAGTATGTTCAGAAACTGTCCCAACATTCTCATTTCATTTCATCTCCTTAATGTAAGCTTCTTGCTGAGCTAAAATTGCTATTAAACTCATTAAAATATGAGATGAGGACCTCTGATTAATGGCATTATACTGATAACTGGTTATATATTTCTCACAGTTCTGAGGAAAAAATAATTTGATCAGCTACCTAATCCCTTCTTCCACTTTGTCTTTTCCTCTTTCAGTACCCCTTGATTTCAATCCAGGTAAGAAATTTTTGTCTTTGTACTGCCTGACACAGGGCACATGTGCTTACATCAGTTTGTGCTTGTCCACACAGACAAACCATGCTGCTGAGTACAATGGCAGAAATTAACAGAAACTTCATGAAACACAAGGATGCTGTTTGAGCCTCACTAGCATGGAAAGCACAACAATATTCATTTCAGCAGTCAAAACTTGTAGTGTTCTTGGGTCTCCCTTTGACTCCCCTCCACTTCCTCCAATTTGCTCAACTTATTTTTGGGTTTATCTTTTTGTAACTCAAGTGCTGCTGAAAACTATGAACAAATCTAGGTTGTGAATACAATTACTGTATTAATACTTCCAAGGCATTTTCTAGTGATTTTTTAAATGATTGCTGTCCATAGCATTATTACAAGTTGTCATGTTATACCGTGAAGTCAGGGGACTTTATTTTCTTTGCAGTGAAAACATACATGTATTGAGCTCTCCATATATTTTTCTTCAAGTTGTTGCTTTAAAGAGTCAAGGAAATGGTGTGAATGAATTTTCTTTAGTCTAACTAACATAACATATACTGAGAGGCAACGCCACCCAGGTGAATGAGGAAGAAATGCTTCCCTCCTTCTTCTGGCAGCTGAAAGAAAAGCTGGGGTTGCTAAAGGCCAAGATTTGTGTGGGATAAACTTGTCTGAAGGGAAAGCACAAAGAAGATTTTCTTTCTCTCTCTTCTTGACAAAAATCTAGAGCAACATATACTAAAGAGCAGAAAAGTGCAGTATTGTGCAACTTTCCCTGATGTTTGAGACTAATAATTAGGCTGGGAGAGGATGCCTAAATCAGGGAAAAATAGATGAGAATTTAACAACATTAATAACATCATGAATAATCAGAGTATAAAGGTATAATTTATCTCAATGCATGTGCATTAAACACCCTCTCCAATGAGTTAAAGTAACTTGTTCTGTTTTCTTCTTCATTGCTGATTTTGTGCGCTAATAGCAAAAGATTTCCAAGGTGAAAAAACTGTGAGTTTGTATTCTTTTTTGTTCAGGACCCAAGGGGCAACAGGATCTTGCAGTGGCAAAATGTGAAGTCAGAGATGAGCATTATTCAACTAGAATTTCCACTAACTGAAGAGCCTATCCTGGGGAACTACAAAATTATTGTAGCCAAGAAGTCAGGAGATAAAACAAATCACTCATTCCTTGTGGAGGAATATGGTAAATGCCACCCATTGTTTTTATTCAGTGTAGAAAACATTACTAAACATGAGCTCATATCAATCAATCCTTTTGATTGCTAAAACTTCAGCTTCCTGGCAAATGCAGCTTCAATAAGTTGTCATTAAGAACTGGAGAGATAAAAAAGGAAAGAGAACAGTAAAAAAACACAAAAAAGACAAATTAACCATTTTCCACATACTCAGCCAGCAAAATAATCCACCTAAGAAATCATCAAGTTGATTGCAAATTTCAGTGAGACAAATCAAACTTTCCCTGGCTATGTCCATGAACTTTCTTGTCCAATGTTCTGCAAGGCATCTAGACATCACAGGATCCACTTAAGAAGTCCTGTCTTCTCTTCAAAGTTTTATAGAAATTCTTTAGTAAGGCTTTGCAAATCAGGCCAGTTCTTAATCATTTTAGCACCCCAGTTCTGAGATTCCATTCCCTCTATGACTAACACTGATGATATAAACTCATTTTCGCTTTCATCTCAGGAATGTCTGCAAGTTTATGATGTGTCAGTGTTGGTTTTTTTCTTTTAATTCTTTGTCCTAGTGCTGCCAAAATTTGATGTCACAGTCACTGCACCAGAAAGCCTTACAATCCTGGATTCAGAGTTCACAGTGAAAGTCTGTGGATTGTAAGTACCAGGTACAGAGTTGTTAGGAAATATGCTGAACAGGAAGAGCTTCCCAAGGACTGGGGAAAGAGACAGAGAAGAAACCAAAACATGTAGGACCCCAGAAGAGGTTGTTCGAGGTTGGTCAAGGTTGACTTGATGGCTGGAGTTTTCATTTATTTGTGTGCTTATCTCATTTTACTGTGTGAATATTCAGTTCCAGAAGATGTTCCGTGAGTTGGATAAATCTTTTGAGGGATTCCCTGGTAAAGTAGGGTGTGTCCACTACCAAAAACCCACTTCAATGGGAGACATTCATAAAGCAGAGCACCATTAAATTCTAGAGGGATCTTATGGTCGCAGCTGTCTAACTCTCCCTCCAAGCTTGGTCCTTCAGAAGGGTTTTGCTACACTAACACCAAAATCATGTAATTTGGAATTCAGAGTTGAAATCCTGATCCCCTTGCAGATTTGAGGCATTTTGCTGTGATTAAAGTGAATGAACTTTGAGGTAAGCTAAAGCGTGGAGACAACAGTCATAATTTGATCAGTATCCATGTCTGCTCATCATGCTTATATAGGTACTTATTTCTACATTTAAGGTGCGGTTTTGGTTCAGAGGCTTAGGTGTGAAAAAAAGAACTAATTTTGATTTCTGAGTTGCATTTTCTTTCTTGTTGCAGTTACAGTAGGAGAGCTATGAAAAAGCCTGTGAAACTATTCCATGCTCTGGCTTCCCAGCTTCCCAGCTCACTGCTTGTCCTGGATCTATTTCTGTATATATTAACTTAAGATTATTTTTCAAGCATTAGCTTATAGACCTCATAAGCTCATATTTCCTCTTCCTGTAGGTACACCTATGGCCAGCCTGTGGAAGGGAAAGTCCAGCTCAGCGTGTGCAGGGATTTTGATTCATATGGGAGGTGCAAGAAAAGCCCAATTTGTCAATCATTTACCAAAAATGTATGATATATAATTCCTTTTTGTGCTTGTCCTCACTCCTGCGTTCTCTTTTCTCTCCCTTTGCTCATCACTCTTTGTTTGTTCTCCTTGATACGTCACTCTACTCATCTGTTTGCTTCTGTCACTAGTGAGGAGCTTGGAACACCTCATTTCTATTCTTGGCTTCCTATAGACCTGAAGGATTGACATGTTTCTTCTTCATGACTCAGTTTCCCATCTAAAAAGCATAGACAGTCTCCATCAGTCCTGTATAAATCATGTCAAAAGCACTGGGAAAAGACTTCACTCACTAAAGAGGGATCCTGTGTATTGCCAACACTCTTGCAAAGCTATGAGCTGTGGTAACAGGATTTGGTTTTTTCCCTTTCCAGCTGGAGACAGACGGTTGCCTCTCCCAGGTTTTCAGCTCCAATATCTTTGAGCTAAATCGCACTGGTTACATGAGGAACCTCGACGTGAAAGCCATTGTGATAGAGAAAGGAACAGGTAATCCCTTCCAGACAGTAAAAAGAGCAACAGAGGTGTGGTCAAGAAGGAGAGTAGGAGATATTCAGCCTCTGCTTGCTGAGTACAAGAATGTCTTCCTGAGGAAGGTCCCTTTATACAAGCACAGTGACCATCTCCAGGCAGATGCTAATTCTGATAAAGTTATCTGCAGGACAAAGTGTATCTTCTCTTGACTCTGGGCATGTCTTACAGGCCTGCAACTTACAGCTGCTCAGTTTATTTCCATAACTCGGGTGATGAGCACCATACAGTTTGAGAACATGGATCTCCACTATAGAAGAGGAATTCCTTACTTTGGACAGGTAAGCAAGAGCATGGAGACCTTGTATTGAAGATGATTGACAGGCAATCACACTAAAAGAGCAATGGGAACATCTAGGGGACTGTTTGAGGCAGGGATGTTCTCCCCAGTCTTCTTCCATTACATACAGTGCCCTACTGGTAATTCTGAATACTGAAGGCTATTAGTTTATTCTGAGTTTGGTTCTGCCAGAAATACTTGAATAAAAACAATTCATTAACTAGTGTTTTTCTAACTTGCATTTAAGCTTGCTATAAATCACTGACTCTCCCTTCGGAATTGACCATCACATGCCAGCCAGACATGAATAAAATCACTGGTGGATGAGGGAAGGAAGAGGGAAAGGTATTTAAGACACACACACACAAAAATCAAGGAAATAACAACAGCTTCTGTCACCAAAAGCTTTTTCATGATTTTATGTTTCGTGACAATACCCACATAACTCTGTCAGTGCTTTAAAGGGTAGGGATAAATCTCTCTCCTTCAGTTCAGCTTTTGTCAATGAGGAAAGGATAAGGGGCACATCTTACCAGTAGCACTAAAAGGAGACAAGAGATTTTCTTTCAAGCATGGTTTTTCCCCCTCTCTGGAAGATGTCTATATAACTTTCTTATTTGGTCCCCACTCCCACTCTGTTCTTTCTCTTAATAAAAAAATCAAAATGAATGTTCATATCTAGCAAGCTAGAATTTAGTGTTTGTACGCTAATGGTGTCTGTTATTTTCCTATTTGTTTAATGCATAAACAGTAGAGACAGGGCAGACAGAATCAGAAAAATGTTCTGAACAAAGATCTGGAGCAAAGGCCTTCAGACACTGAAAGTATCAGCAACAGACTCTCAAGACTAAGAAAGGAAAAAAGGAAGGGAGAAAAGGAAGTATATTTTTAAACTGCAAATATATATTCAGAAGAGACTGCTCAGGAAAGAAATGAGAGATAGCAAGTTCTTTCTCCACAAAAGGATATTTTCAATGTTGTGGCAGATGCTGAGGAACCTCCTGCTCCAAACCTCACAAGATAGCTCAGATAGTTGCCAGAAAGTGAAGAGAGATATTTCAGTTTTCTTGTATTGATTTGAAGGAAGATGAAAAAGAAATTTTGCTGTTTGGAGAGCAAAGGAGTGCAAAATATTAGTAACCACATACAGAAAGATAACGTGATCCACGTGTTTCACATTCTCTTCTACAGATCAAGCTGGTAGACAAAGACAACTCTCCTCTTTCCAAGGAGGTTATTCAGCTATTTGTCAATAACAAGAACACAGACAACTTCACCACTGATGATAATGGTGTTGCTGAGTTTAGCATTGACACATCCGAAATGTTTGATCCTGAGATCAGTCTGAAAGTGAGTACAAAACAAGGCTGAATAGAGACATAGAGAGAGATGGCTGCTCTCAAACTGAACTCAAAAAAGATGGGATGAAGTTTGAATTCTGGAAATAAATATGTGCTTTCTCCATCTTACTTCATGGTCTAGAGCTCTCAAACTTACCATTAGAGGTGTGACGAAAACACTTGAGTTGTTGCAATGCAATTACTTGCTGCAAGGCTGCAAGACCACGGTGCTGCTTTTTGCTTCTTGCCAGTTTGGCTTTAGGTGCTGTTCTTACATATATGCATTATGTGAACTAATCATTCTGATGCCAGAATGTGATAATGATTTCCCTAACGATATATGTTTGTTTTCCTTTTCTTCCCCACTCCCTCTCCTGTTCAGGCAATTTATAAAACCAGTGACCACTGCCACTATGAAGGCTGGTTAGAGCCTTACTACCCAGAAGCGTCTCTGTCCGTCCAGCGCTTCTACTCTTGGACCAGCAGTTTTGTGAGGATTGAGCCTTTATGGAAAGACCTGGCCTGTGGGCAGAAGAGGGTGATCACTGTGCACTATGTCTTAAACACAGAAGGGTTCAAGAGCATCAACTCCACAAACTTCTACTATGTGGTGAGTATGAAGTTGTGGCATGGTTTGCTGAAAGGGCTTTACTGGGCAGCTGTCTGGCAATCAATCCATCCACAGGAATTGCAGCAGGGAGTGCTCTTTATGGTATTCTTCCTCTTCCCTTCCTTTTCCTTCTGCTACGTGACCAGTGACAAAGGCCCCAGCAGCAGCAGTGGGAGCATTCAGCATGCCCTAAGGTTTTTATGTTTAAGCGTTTGAGATCATCTCAGTGTAGATTGTCCTGTCAATGTACAATGAACATGATTGCTGCTTTCTCCCTCCAGCTTCTACCAGCTCATGTATGTCTTGATCTTCTCTGCACAGGGCATGGCAAAAGGCAAGATTGTCCTTACAGGGGAAATTAAAGTTAATATCCAATTTGGTAAGTTAAACCCATATTTTTGCATTAAAACAAAAAACCAAACAAATAAAAACCCAGATGGCTGAACCAAGGCAAGACCTCCTGGATCTGTATAGCAACTATTGGGAAGCTGTATCTCTCTCCATCCATGCAGGTGTGCATGATACTAGCACTACCACTAAAATCACTATAGCTGAAACCAGCAACAAGTTAATTTGATATTAGTTTGATAGTGTCCTCTAAAGATCTTCCCAAAGGATAACAGAGAATGCAGAGTGTCTGGCTTAGGGGTGTGTCTGAACATGGCCATATATTCAAATCTACAATAAATCTGGATCTAAACCCAGGCATGTCACCTCCTAGCAAATTTTTAAGTTTATCATCTAAGTCCAGATTGCTCCACTGATTGGAACAGATACGTGCCTGTTGAGTTTGGCTACTACTACAGCAAATCTTCAATGTTCCTTCTTTATTGGTGCCTTTATTTCTTCTAACAGGTGAAAATGGCACTTTCACCATTCCACTTGTGGCCAATGAGGAAATGGCTCCAACCCTTCGGTTGCTGGTGTACACCTTACACCCTGCCAGGGAGCTGGTGGCAGACAGTGTTCGACTGCCAGTTGAGAAGTGTTTCAAAAACAAGGTGAGAGGCACTAAGGTACAGCAAGTCTTGCCTGCCTTGTCTTGTCAGATAAGTACAAATTCCTTGTGCATACATTCACAATAGATTTACAGTTTTGTTGCTTGTTTCCACCCACTTCTCTCCACATTACTCTTTTTTCTCTTTGGCCTTATATCTTTCCTCTACCGCTACCTCCTGGCCTTACTGTCAAAAGAGAAATCTTCTTCTAATGTTAAAAACTTTTCAGGAAACCTGCATGAATCCCAAAGGATTCTCGCCTCTCTTAAACTCTGCTAGTGTTTCATTTAGTTTAGACTTTCTGTACTTCCGCATGGTAAACACACTTTAGCCTTGTCCCACTTCACTATTCAATCTAATTTTTTACACTTGTTTTGTTTAAAAATGGAGTTAAGGTTTACCAGAACTAAATACACATAGAAAATAAAGCAAAAGCAGCAATCTGGAGTTTTTCTTCCTTTTTTTTAATGGTACAATTTAGTTTATCATTTTAAAATCAGATTTCACCATCAAATTTTTCTAATCTTCAGTTCCTAAAAGCTAAAATGCATGAAACTTTAGGACAAAAGAAACTAAGTGAGAGTATATAAAATGTTTCTTGTTACCCATTTCTAGTTACCCTTCCTATTTTTTCCCTCTTATCTAAAACAAATGTGAAATGGATTTTGCTCTGAATAAATTCAAAACAGAATCTGTGTTACATATTTGCTAACATGGGCCATGGAATAGGAAAAATATTATTTACTTACTGTAGTACTTATTACACATAGTCGAGTCATAATAAGACTTGGTTTGATAATAATAGCAAAAGAATCACACTTTGTTTTAAATCTCTTGAGGCAGGCTTCATTTAAGCTATCACAGGACTCTAAGTGTGCTTATTGCCTAAGTCCCCATTATAACAAAGGCTTGGTCAACAGCTGCAGTGGACACCAGACATCCTTCTCCAGGCAGGTTTTCTGTGCTTCAACAGCAAATCCTTCTACTCTCCTTCTCGCCCTCCATTCACACTCACAGTCAGAGCAGCCCAAGCAGCATGGATTAGCCATGCCAACATCTGTTTGGTGAATTCCAGGTCCACTTGCAATTCTCTGAAAAGCAGATGCACCCAGCTTCCAATGTGAATTTGGTCATTGAAGCTGCTGCCAACTCCTTCTGTGCCGTGAGGGCAGTGGACCAGAGCGTGCTGCTCCTGAAGCCTGAGATGGAGCTGTCCACAGAACTGGTGAGCTGCTCAAATACCTTGTCTCCTTCCACTGCTTCTTCCTCCTCCATTGCAGCGTCTCTCCACTGGAGATTGTTAGACGGTGTCACACATGTACCACTTTTGGCACAAGCTGGTCATAAACCATCTCTAGTGGGCAATAAACAGGTTTTGCTCCTGCTGGTTGGAAGTTCTCTGTCATGCAGGATTCCATTTAACCTGTGACTGGTCCCTGGCAGCATGACCCTCTGGCATATCTGCCACTCCTCCCAGTTCCCTGACATCAGCAAACTTGCTGAGGGTACCCTCTGCCTAAACATCCGGATCATCAGTGAAGATGTTGAGCAAGATTGGACCCAGTATTGGAGTACCCTGCAGTCCACCACTAGTTACTTGCCTCCAGCTAGACTTTGTGCCACTGACCACTGCCCACAAAGTCCAGCCATTCAGCCAGTTCTCAGTCCAGGAAACAGAACGTGGTTTCCAACAGGCTGACACCTCAGCTCTGGCAATCTGCAGTATTTAACGGTGTAATTAGAACTGACCTTTGCACACACACAGGTTCTGTGTTTCCTTGCCCCTCACAGATATACAGCCTGCACCCCCTGCAAGACTTCCAAGGCTACGTCTTCCATGGCTTCAATCTAGAAGAAGACTCCCAAGAGCCCTGTGTCTCATCTGACCACATCTTTCACAAAGGCTTGTATTACACACCTGTAATGTCTGGATTAGGCCCAGATGTGTATCAGTTCCTCAGGGTAAATGTCCTGTACATTACTTAAATATGCTGAAGTGAGTTTCTTCTTATGTAGTGCTCAATTCTGGAAATGACACTGTTAGTAAAACTCATAAATGACAAACTCTCCTCTTGGACCTCTTTCCTCAATTGAATCTTGTGCCTACTGTGATTTTCCAGCACAGATAAAGCTCCCACAAGTCTCTGCATAGATGCCTCTGGGCACCTCTGTGGTGGAAAGACAGAAATGGGGAAGAGGGAAGAATGGAAGAAACCTCAGCTACAGTATGGTTATGGATAACACTGAAATATGTTTTCTACAGGATATGGGAATGAAATTTTTTACCAACTCAAAGGTTCGACAGCCAGTTGTATGCACTAGTGAGACTGTAAGACGTCAACCATATGTATTGAATGCAGGACCCATGGCTTCTGCACACCATGTCAAATCATCAGGTAATAGAGGGGGCAGGAAAGAGATCTTACCTTTCTCCTTAAAGGAGGTGGCATTCATGTGGCATGGACATGGACAATACTCATTAGCCATATTGGTACTGATATTGATTGGCCTGGCACAGAATGAGATAGCTTAGTCTAATGGCCAATGCCCAAAAGAGTCTTTCAGGTGTACACTTCTGATTCACGTCCAGTTTCATGCTGGGAATTGCTGGCAATCCACAGTGTCACACAAAACTAACACTGTTGACACTGATTCCCTTCTGAACAGAGCTGGTTTGAAAAGACTGTGCAATAGTGTGGACAGTAAAGAGATGTAAGAAGCAATTGACCTGAGTTCTAGCCCTAGGTCTCATGCTCATATTTGGACACCAAATCACTTCAAGTAATGTTTTCTTTTTCCTTTGATACCAGGTTATACCTAAATCAGGCATACATTATTGATATTAAATAATATTTGTGGGGTATTACTTATAGTCTAAATTAGAAAGAAATGGTAAAAAACTTACTGTCCTTCATACTGGTCCCTGCATATTCAAGCCTGTCCTTTCTGGGAGTATTCATTACATGAACCAGGTTTTACTAAATTTTCATCTCTTACCAGCTGAAGATGGGAGGGAGGAACGTGAGAGGAGAGTCATCTTTGAGACTATTCGGGAATTCTTCCCTGAAGCTTGGATTTGGGATATAGTTCTAATTAAGTGAGTACTGCTTCTTTTATCTCCTTGCCTTGCTTTAGGATTTACTAAATATGGCCCCTGATGTCCTTCAAGGTGGCAATTCCTTGCCACCTCTTCTTACTTTTTGGCCTGGAAGACCTACCTTTTTCAACCACCACCTGTCCATCTGCCCTTCTCTTTTCCATGATCAAACTGCTAAAGATGTCCCTAAAGGCATCTGTTCCCAGAACGTGTGTACCATGAGTCTTATTCCCTTCCTCAGAAGAAGGACACCTCTATTTGAAATATGGGTTTGCAGAACAAGAACTCCAAGTTATCTTTCCAAACTCAGATAAATGATGGGCAGAAGAACTTTCAAACGTGCTTTTCTCAGAAGATTTTAGTGATAAATTCCATGGACTTGTATGTGGGATTTCTGCAGATAGAATAAGGGTAGTTCTGACTTTCAAAACTTGTTTCCTCTGCTGAGAAGCAAGGTATAGAAACTTACCCTTCCTAAAACTTTCATCCTTTCTTCATTCCCACCAGCTCTACTGGAAAAGCCAGTATCTCATACACCATTCCTGACACCATCACCAAATGGAAGGCCAGTGCCTTCTGTGTGGGAGAGTTGGCTGGATTTGGGATGTCTGTGCCTGCCACCCTGACAGCCTTACAGCCTTTCTTTGTCGACTTGACCTTGCCATACTCAATCATCCGAGGAGAAGATTTCCTGCTTAGAGCCACTGTCTTCAACTACCTTGACCAGTGCATCAAGGTGTGTATTTCTGCCCACATCCTTGGACCTCATCCCATCTCCAAAGAAGCTGCAGCAAAATGATTGGTGCAGATGGTTGGGTCTGTTCTTGATTGAGGTGCTGTTCAGTCTAGCTGACAACAGGTTATCCTGACCACACTTGACCTCTCAAACCATTCCAGAGCAAAGGGAGATCTTGTGAACTGTGACTAGATGGGTCTATAATGCAACTGTCTCAAGATCCATAGAGAAAGGAAATAAGTGCTTTGCAGAGTGTCATTCACCATCCACAGTCATGCAAGTCACCACTGGCATAAGTGGGGCCTTTTCCTTAGGCATCAGATGTGCATAGGATATTTAATGTCTCAATGGAGAAGGTCATGAGAGGCAAGAGGGAAAACTGTTCAGGTTACATCTAATGGATGATTAATCAAACACCATCATGCCAGGCCTTAAAGCTGCTCCACACTGTTAACTCCGGACATAAAGAGATAGTCTCTCACCCCTCTCTAACAATAAAGCACCTTTTGCATATGCTACAAAATCTTCATCCAATTACACTATTCTTTCCGTTCTCAGATTAATGTTTCACTCTCAGATTCCCTTGGTTATCAATCCAAACTCATCTCCTCAGAGGATGATGGATGTGTATGTGCCAAACAAAGAAAGATCTATGTCTGGAATATTTTCCCCAAAGAAATTGGTATGTGCTTTGAATCTACCTGGTTTTCTGTTCTGAGACTGATGTTAATCAATTTATATCTCACCTGAAAAACTTAATCCCTCTCCAACCTGGAGAACTTGGTCTACCGTTGGTTTTTCCAATAGTCTGGGTTAAAGAGCTTCTCCACAACTGCAGTGTGTTTATCATTCCCATTTTTAGAGACCAGTTCTCTTCCCATATGTGTCACGTATAGTCACTGATATTTCATTATGTTGAATGACTGAATCTTATTCATCAGATGAAATTTCTTACCTTGACAACCATTCTGCATGATAGAGGTCCATTTTTTTCCTTTTCTACTCCTATTTAAGGTAATGTAGTATTCAGCATTACTGCAGAGAACAAGGATGATGAAGCTTGTGGAGACAAAGCCCCCAGGAACATCAGTATTGCCTACAAGGACACCCAGATCAGAACACTGTTGGTTGAGGTACTGTTGAGAGCTCTTACTCTTTGTCCTGTACTCCTTTTCACGAGGGAAATAAAGCACAGCAGAAGTACCAAAAGCAAGTAGAAATATTTCAGATTTCCTAAAGAATTCCTGGTATGGCTCCACATTCATCTGTCTGGGACAGGGTCTGGCTGTTCAATCTAAGACCAAGTCCACTCCCACCTGATGTCCTCTTCCATGAGGATCAGTGGGTGTTGGTAAGAGCGTGTCTCCTTCATGCAGAGGAGAAACTGGAAATGAGGAAGTCCATCTGATGGGAACTCCCTTTTATTATCAGCCACATCCAATATGAACTTGTAAACTGTTGCTTCAATCCACCTCTCTCATGATGTAGGAGGTTGGGGAAGGAGGCTTGTCTGTCACTGTATTTCTTCTACATGCTTTTGTATCATCCACCGCATGTGTCTCTTCTTTCCATCTCCACGCAGCCTGAAGGGATCAGAAGGGAAAAGACTCAAAACTCCCTAATCTGTACAGAAGGTAAGGGTCTTATACACTGCTGTCTTGAGAGGAACTGCAAGGAAGGCTGAAGTTTGCACTCTTCGCTGCAGTGCTTGTTGTGCCTCCCCTTTTCCCCAGAGTTGTCCAAATGACAGCTAGTGTGAGAGTAATCGTTCAACTCCCTGCTGCTGAATTCCTGTGTGATCTGGTGCTCATCACTGAGGCAGCGTCTGTGCCTTGGTCAGATGTGCTCAGATGCTGGAGGAAGGCTCCTATGAAACTATCAAAGGGAGATGACCTTTGCGTGCAAAATACGTCCTGGGTGTCATTCACTCATTTTGACTGCTGTCCTCTATTCCAAGAATACCTGCAGCTTACAGCTTTCCATCTCTAGTGGGAATGGGAGAGTGAATGTAGTGTTCCCTTCCACACCATTTCAGTGCTGGGAGCAAACAATTCCCAAGATTTCTTGGCTGGCCTAAAAGAGGCACAAAGGCAGTCCTGACCCTCACCAAGCAGCTCTCCCCCACTGTGTCACTGAAGAAATCTCCAGGGTTCACAGACACTACAGCCTGTGAGAATCAACCTTGCCATGCTGTTTTCTACTATTTTCTATTGAGCAATGACAGTTACTGCACTGTTTGATCTGTTTGGTACAATTTTGATTTTGCTCTGGCCCCTTCTGTCTTTGTGGTCTTGGTGAATACTGTAAGTTTCACTTTATTGTTGTCTCTTTGGTGAAATTTTGTACTGTGCAGTTTGTACCAGAAGCATTTCACTGCTATAATTAATATTCCCGTTAAAATGACCACATTGAACTTAATATTTTTCTCCACAGATGATGTGATTATTCAAGATATAGCTCTAGATCTACCTACAAATGTTTTGGAAGGATCAGCCAGAGCTTCCTTTTCTGTTGTTGGTAAATATATAATTAATAAAACATAAAAATAAAGAAAATTTTTAAAATATAAAATGAAAGCTCTTTCAAGATTCAAAATGTGGGTTTCCGCTCCTTGTGTGGGAAATTTTGGAGAAAAGAGACTGATTCTCATCTTGCCCAGCAGTGTTCTGAAACTGTGAGATGAAGTTTAAATATCAGTAATATTCCTCTTCACCATTCTGTTTAAATTTATTGCATTTTAGAGCTTTTCTCTGAAGCAGCAGCACAGTTCTGAGTTATAATCTCTGCCAGTTTCATGTCAATACCATTTTTTTCCACATATCCACCTGAAAATCAGGGATGCCAGTAGAGCCTTTTTAGTCTTTTCAGGACCTGGACTTGGTTACAAGACTCACTAGTCATAAAATCTTTGCTTTGTAATGTTGGTGACTTCCAGAATCTCATTCCAGAAATCCCTTGCTGGGTCTGTGCTACCTTTCCTAGAAATAAAAATTTAAAGGTGGTCTATGATACACCTTCATTATCAATGTCCCTTTGCAGAATTAGTTGTTAATTCTGCAATAAATGTTTCAGTATAGCATCTCTGGCTATTGCTTTCCATCCTCTGGAAACAAGTTTCATGGAATTTCTTTCTATTTGCAATAACAAGCATCTTCTTGAAGTGGCACTAAAATAAGTAGTGTTCGTGGTAAGGGCAACTTAGACTAAGTAAGGAGAGGCAGGGAAGGAATTCTTTGTTGGCTACAAAGCAGAACAGAACTCGGCACTGGGAGCTTTGTGTTTGTTTGGACGGGTTGCATCCCCAGCTGGGCTTTTATGACTTTGCCTATGGAATGGAAATTACTGTTAATTTCAGTGGCCATGAGTTGTGCTCATCCACCTCTCATCTCCTCTTCCCCAGGTGACATCATGGGCACTGCCATGCAGAACCTGCACCAGCTCCTCCAGATGCCATTTGGCTGTGGGGAGCAGAACATGGCCCTCTTTGCACCCAACATCTACGTCCTGAACTACCTGAACAAGACAGGGCAGCTGAGTGAGGAGGTCAAATCCAAGGCCACTGGATACTTAGTGAGCGGTGAGAGCTTTGTGACTCCCTTACAATGTGCACTGAAATTCCCGCTGAGGCCCAGTGGGTAGAAGCAGCAGCAGCAATACTACCCTAGAAGATGGCATTACAGTTGTAGCACAGCTCAGTGACCCAAGGGTTTGCCCTGACAAAGACATTTTTTATTATTCCTTTATCTTCTTTGCTTATCCCTCTTTGCTGACTCTCAACTGCCATGTTTCCTTTGAGGTTTTGCCTTTCGGTCCTCTTCTCCTTTTCCACTTAGGCACAGTTTGTATCCTCATCCTGTTAGTTTAGTTGGAGCATTGAGCTGATTGCACTCTGCCTATTCTATGACTCAGTATTTCTGCAGGACAAGACATTCCATACTTTCACCTATAAGATCCCTCAGGGCTACCCTCCTGTTTGGTATATATACATTGCATTTCCACTCTTTCCCACTGTGGTTTCAGACAAATATGTTAGCAAATAAAACAGAGTTTTGCTTTTACATCCAAGAACACTTCAGTTTCCATGTTCCTGCAGGCTACCAGAAGCAGCTGTCATACAAGCATCCTGATGGGTCCTACAGCATCTTTGGCACCAGAGATAAAGAAGGGAACACCTGGTGAGTGACTGGGAGCAGAAGTGGCTCAGAGATGAATTTGCATTCAATTCACACAATGCAGGTAAGTGGCAGCTTTACTGGCTAAATCAGATGTACAGAGCTGTCTAGCACCGGGAGTCAGTAAGTACTAAGAAAAATGTCTCTGTGCCCCCTGCCAGGTGGGGTGCACAAAGAAAAGTTGATCCCTAAAGACCCAGCTGCCTTTCTGATTTGCACTCCTGCTGTCTCCCACAAAACCCATGGCACAGTGGTGCTCTGTAGAAAGGATCAGCCTCAGAATGTGCTGGGCATCCTTCCCGTGTCCCACCTAGCTACTACTCCTTTAACCACCCTCTCTCAGGGGAGCTCACAAAGGGAAAGCAAGCCACCAACACGCTGGCTGTAACTCTTCATGCTTACCAATAACATGAATGGGAGGGCTGACTTTTTCTGTTCCTTCCAGTGCTCATCCACAGCTGCATCTTTCCCTTGCAGGCTCACTGCCTTTGTGTACAGATCATTTGCACAAGCTCGTCGCTTAATCTATATTGATGACCATGTCCAGTCTCAAACCCTGATGTGGCTGGCAAGCAAACAGAAGCAAGATGGCTGTTTCCGGAGTGTTGGAACACTCTTCAATAATGCCTTGAAGGTAGCAGAAAATTACTTCTTGGTCAAATTTACACTTTTTTATTAAGAATATGCTCTCCAATTACTGCCAAAAACTATACTTCACTCCAAATGCCTGTCTTTTTCCAAGGGCTAATTCTCCACATCTTACAATGGCTGTTTTCAGCTCAGTCAGATTTTCTAAGCCATACTTTACATCTTATGAGCAGCTGAGATAGGGTTAGAGGACTGTTAGCTTGAAGGAGTGATCATTTTGGATTTAATAGCACTGGGCTTCTCTTGATTTGTGAGCTATTCAAAAGCTATGCAAATGCTCTCCTTTTTGGACTGCCTCCAGAACTGGCCATGCCCTCCCAGCTGGGGTATGGCAATTCATATTTCAAGGCTTCTCATCTGTGGCATTCTCTGATTATTGCTCTCTCCATGTTGTTTTCAGGGAGGAGTAGATGATGAGCTGTCCCTTTCTGCCTACACCACCATTGCCATGCTGGAAGCCGGGCACTCCAGCTCGGTAAGGAGACCTTCAGCTGCTGGTATGCAGCTGGAACTGGTCCCCAGTTGTTGACTTGTCTCCAGCATCTGCTACAATTGTCTGGGTAGTAAATAGAGAGAAAGAGAGGGAGAGAGCTGCCATGAAACGTGACCATGCTCTGTATCCAAACTTGTTGCTGTGATAGCGAAGGTCCCCATCTCTATACCTCTTAAACCACCAGTCTTCGAGTAGAAATTGTACAGTGGGATTAGATCTTCTGTTTGAGAGACACAAAACATTCAGTGACACCTTTTAGTTTCCAATAAAAAATCTTCACAGGCAGGAACCCACACATGACAGGTAGCAACCCACACACTATGGCTTAACCTCAAATGTGGCCCACTCAAGAAAGTAAATCTTTGCAGGCAAATCTATAAAATCTACAAATGACTCTAAAAGCTATGTTGGAAAAACAAATGTCCATCGGAGCAAAAGCTGATCAATCCTTTTCAAAAAGTTGCTAGTACAAAGGTGACAACAGAGGAGATGTTAGACTTCAATATATGAGTGAGCCTTCAATTTGTCATATCCCTTCTGAGGACCTTCTTGATTAGTGCATTAGTGAGGGCACAGAGTCTAACTGTGCATTTTTTAGTGGGTGTAAACCTAATACAACATCACAGAATGAAAGTTTCACCAAAGTCTGTGAGGATAGAGACTACCAGGTTAGATTTGTTCAAGACAACAAACTCTTGACTATAAAAATGTAGAGCGAATTATTATCATGGAGATGAGAAGAAGGAATTAGCTGTGAAAGACACAGAACAGTCTTCTTGTTTTAGACCAACCTCTTCAAGAACACCATTGAAAGCTACTTGATTTGTCTGATGTTTCCTGTAAAATTCCTCCTTGAAGAATTCTGTATTCTCTCTCCTGAAGTCATTATACAAGCTCAAGTCCCATTCTACTTGCTGGGATAGTGACAGGATGAAGAACAGGTTTAAAGAAAATAGATTTTTGACCAGGTGAAGACTGCTGTCCTGAATTAGACCCATATGCTTTTTTTGTTTTTAAGTATCCTGTAATCCGAAATGCCTTTTTTTGTCTGGAGACTGCATCTGAGAAGAGTATCAGTGATGTTTACACTCAGGCAGTTATGGCCTATGCTTTCTGCTTAGCTGGCAAGGCAGAAAAATGTGAATCATTCCTCCAAGAATTACAGAAATCAGCAAAGGATGTTGGTGAGTTTCAGTCATTTGGGGAATTTGGGAAGTGGGAAGATGGAACAGATCTTACTGATGGTCTAACCTTGACACTATCAAGAGTATGGGCACATGAACCAAATTGCACAAATAATCTGTGGAGTTAACCTAAGGTATATTCACTGGTCTGCAGAGAGTCCTTCTGAGGAAGAGGCCAGGACGCAGTGAGTCTCTGAGGCAGCACAGAGCAGTGACACCTGTAATCAATGTTGGTTACTTCACAGCCTCTCTTTGTTTATTCAGATGGCTCACAGCACTGGGAGCAGAAGGAGAGGTCTCCATCGGAAAAATCCCCCTCCTTGCTTGGCCATGCCCCATCAGCTGAAGTTGAGATCACCAGTTACGTGTTGTTGGCATTGCTCCACAAACCCAATCGGAATAAAGAGGATCTCACAAAGGCCTCAGGGATTGTGCAGTGGATCATCAGGCAGCAGAATCTCTATGGAGGTTTCTCTTCTACCCAGGTGCCAAAACTCACTTCCACTCCGCAGCCAGTCCTAGGAACTGGGGCACTGTTTCAGGGTTCCAGCAGGGCTCTGACTACCTCGTCTTTATTCTCTTTTCTACTTGCTGTCTCTCAGAGAGACCAAACCTTTCTCCTAGAGAGATCAAAATACCTTTTTCTCCCCCCTCTTCTTAACTATAGAGAGGTTAAAGCCATACAAGACTAATTTGGCTAGCAACAAATACAGATAATTGTGTTGGGAATGAGCCTAGAAAACTCTTAAGTCCCAGCTGTTATATGACCAAGGAGTTCTGTGTAGTTCCCCAGAAAACACAGCCTTTATCACCATGGAAAACTCTAAAAGTGCACTCTGGTGCTCAGATTTTATGTTCTGAGAACTTTGTATTAGGAGAGATATTTCTTCTACCTTAAAACACACATGCCAATGAAATGGCTCCTTCTGTATGGGAACCCTGGAATTATACACAAATTCAGGATAAAGCAACTGTGATTCATATTGAAACAGTGACTTTGATCTCCTCTGCACTGGTCATGCTGTGTGGCTAATTGTCTTTTACCATTTTCTTTTTCTTCAGGACACAGTCATTGCTCTTCAAGCTCTTGCTGCTTATGGCGAGGCCACCTACAATTCTGCTTCACAAAACGGAGTCAAGATCTCTTCCAAAAAGCCTTTTGAGAAGGTGTTTACTGTCAACAATGAGAACAGGCTCCTGCTGCAACAGACTGCCCTTCCAGAGGTCCCCGGGAAATACAGCCTAACAATGAATGGCAGTGGATGTGTATTTATGCAAGTAAATGTCTGCTCACTTCTTCATTGTGTCTCACATTGTGCATACAATGTAGCCATGGTTCTGATGATTTTCTAGTTGACTTCTCTTTATTCTTCCTAATTGCTTGATTTCCCTAGACCATTTAAACCCTCGTTTTCCCCATCCCACATTCTGAGTTCTGGCATGAAAAAAGAGTAGTTTATAATCAGCATCTGGTTTCTTTCTGGGAGGTGACTCTAACAAGAACCTTCATTGTTAAAGAATAGAAGTCTGATGTGTTCATCATTGATGTAAGCAAGGATCTTCCACATAAAACCAAGTGCAGCATTGCCAGAAAAGTTCACTAAGTCTGACATTTGTGTTTTGGACTGCAAAGAAAAACCCTTGGCATGCTTGAACAAAAGGGGTTTTTCCTCTTCCAGACAGCACTGAGGTACAACATTCACCTTCCAGAGGGGTCCTTTGGATTTCTGCTTTCAGTACAGACATCAAATGCTTCCTGCCTGCTGGATCGACCAGCAAAATTTGATATTGTCCTCATAAGCAGGTAATGTGCCATCAACAAAACAGCAGCAAAACAGATGACCAGACAGACAGAGAACATTGCTGTGTGGTTTCACTTCAGCTTAAGAAGTCAAGAACCATGAACTGATCAATATGCTGATGATATCAGCCTGTAAGACACAGTATCCCAAAAGACCTTTAACAGGGGCCTCTGTTGTTTCAGTTACACAGGGAAACGCAGCAGCTCCAACATGCTCATCATCGATGTGAAGATGCTCTCTGGCTTTGTTCCTGTTAAGTCCTCTCTGGATAAGGTAAACTACTGGAGCAAGATTAAATCACTCCCCGCAGGGACAGAGAAGACTGCTCATGACCAAAACAGAGCCGTGGTACAGAATCATTCAGCCACGGGCCCTGTGAGGTTTTTGCATGGCTGCACTGTCTTCATCACTGGGTGGGGGGAATGCCCTACAGAGACCTACAAACACACAGACCTTCCCACATTTAAAATTAGGAATGGTTCCAGCTCAAGCCTGCCCAGCTGGCAGCTTCAACTAGAAGCTGGTGCTGCTCAGGTAGGGAAAAGGTGGGAAACCTGTCAGATTGTCTCTGAAAAATAAATCACACTGGCGCCAAGCAATATACCCAAATAAATTGCAGTGACTCGTGCATTTGGAAAGTGCTCATATCCCCAGCTAAGTCAAGTTTTAGGTTTTTCTCCATCCTTTTGATCTATTCACCAACTTTTGGACTCTAAAAATCAGTTGCCAGCCCTTGACACTTGACTAGGAGAAGAATGAATCCCACAGCCATGCAGGCATAGGGTCTGAGGTAGCACTTGTGTTTTAATGTTTTATAAATATATTTATGTCTATTTTCCTGTTTTAAAGCTCATTGACAGTCGTACAGTGATGCAAGTAGAAAACAAGAAAAATCACGTTCTGCTTTATCTGCAAAATGTAAGTTCTGGCCACTGTCCTTTTGATTTTCACAAAGGATGGAAACAGCATGTAATAGGTGCAACTGCAGTATGGGTATACCCTATAAGGTGCATTTATCATGTTCTCTTCTTCAATAGTTTTCTGCTGTAGTCACTAAGCTGCTTACTTCTCAAACTGCACTGTAACATCACAGCCTTCCAAACAGCTTCAAACTGACACCTGCTCTACTAGCAACTAGAAAAAAAAAAGTTAATTAAAAAAGGCATGTAGAAATTAATCAAAATTCTTTCTCCCCTCAGTCAAAAGCAGATAAACACCAGAAAGGAAGTTCCCTTGTGTGTATGTCTCCTTGGTAGACTTCTCATAAACCTCAGTCTTTCCAACAGGACATGAAACACTGCTTTCTTGCTCCTCTGGAAAGATATCCATTGCTTCTCTTACACTAGTTCATTACAAGGTTTTCCCTATAATCTAGTCCCTGCATCAGAATTTACTTAATAAAATAATTTGCTCAGAGTTCTCGCTCAGTTAGTTGTAGAACTAACAACAGCAGCCCATATCTCAGTGATGCACATTGATTCCCAGTTTCTTGGTGGCACATAATGTTCATGTCTGAACTGGGAGGAGCTGGAATACCAGACTTTATTGTCCTGACCATTGGGAGACCCTGGAGAATTCAACTCAGTCCCTTTGGACAATTTTCCCATGTCTGGCAATAGGATGTTAGGATGTGTAATAACTACAGAAACAGATTATACATGCAGGAGAGAAAACCTATTAACTTTTCAGTTCAATTTCACTTTGGACTCTCAAAACATGTTTCAGATAATGCCTGTCCCATATCTGTATATTTGGCATCAGTGGGATTTGGAATATAAAACCTGTCAGTTACCAGCCTAGTCTGCTCCAGATGGTGTTGTACAAATAAAAGGACTTATGTGATCTGTCCTTCCATTCCAGATCTCACAGAAGAAAAGGAAAGAAATCACTTTCTCAGTTGAGCAGGATTTTGTAGTGACCCACCCCAAGCCAGCTCCTGTGCAGATCTATGATTACTATGAAACAGGTAGGTCTTGGATTTTAAAGAGTGTGACGTTTGGATGGGGGGGGGACAAGGACAGCAGAAACACTGTGCATTAAGGGAGATCCAGAACCAGCCCTGCAGGAGCCAACACTCCTCTGAACTCCATCAGTATCTGACTCTAGGGCCAGTGGAGAGACTCATTTCACTCATTTAGTGACCTTGGTCTCATGCCGAAGGTGACCAAAGGGCATGACTAGAAAGTTATAAAAGTACACGCACCAGAATGAAGGACATTTCAATGATCTCCAGCTTAAGTATGCATAGGGTATATCCACCTCCAGGGAAAGGCACAGGACACGTTCTGCAGGCTAACAGGAACATTTCTATTCTTCTTCTCCAGAAGAGTATGCTGTTGCTCAATACACATCACCTTGCAAAGAGGTTGTTGCAGAAATGGACTAATCATTCGAGAAGGTAAGTCAAAGCCAGGAAAAAACCCCCAAAACAAGCTGGTAAGAAAGTGAGGTATAAAGCAGCAAGAGCAGAGTGAGTAGAATAGTCACTGTTCTTGAAGAAATTAAGCCTCCATGAGGTTTTTCAGGGAGCAGGCAGAGCCAGTGGCCAGATCCTGTCCCATTCGGTGGAATCCCAGAGGAGACCACATTGCTGTTCATGGCAAGAGCTTAGCTTCCAGAAAGGAAGCCAAAGGGCAGAATAATGGAAAGACTGGGAAATACCTTCAAAGTTTCCTCAAAAGCACGAATGCATAGCAAAGAACAATCTACCTATAGCCATCCTTGAAAGTCTTCCCTCTGGAGCCTATGCACAAGCAAGGCGTTTCAGATGGACTAACAGAAACTTTTTATTGGATAGTTAAAACATTATCTGATAAGAACATGATGTGACATGAATCACGTAGGCTGTGTATTAACTAGTCAGAGGTATGAGGTTGCCTGGCTGTGGAGGAGGTCCAGGTCTGCATCCTGTTCATCACAGCAGTTCTGCTGGTTGTTATCTGACGAGCAGTTTCTGAGGAGTCTAGGCACAGCTTGCTGCGAGACCTTGGTCCTGCTTTTGCCTGCTTTGCAGGGAAGGAACTGACTACCCTGTATCTTGAAACGAAATACTTGTACTTTGTATCTTGCAGCTGTTGGGTTGTTCTCATTGACATTACTTTCTTTTGAATTTTCACCTGCAGGACCATCATAAATGTTGAACAAGTGGTCAAGCACCCTTTTTCCTTCTGTCATGAAGTCCTGGAAAGGGCCGCTGCACCTTATGAATCACAGTGGGACTCTGTGACATTGTTTGAGCTAGTGTCTGATTCTCTGTCTCCTTTCACGGCACACCTCTCCAGTTCTGTAGCATAATCATGTTTACCTTTCCATCAATAAACCTCCCTTTTACATTGGGCATTGGCTTTTTTTCAGTGTCACAGACATTTTAATGATAGTCCACATGTTGTGACTGCTGGTGGGGGGAGGATGACGAGCGGAACACACCTCTCGTGCCTGAGCACTCTGCCTCCTCTCTCAGCAACTACTGCAATTCACAGCATGTCCAATCCCTCGGCCAGAGGGAACAGCGTGAGCCGGGCACTACCGGAGCTCTGGCACAAGGGACAAAGGGACTGGGGAGGCACGGCTGGAGACGAGGTAGCAGAGCAGCGTCGGGAGGGCTCGGGAAAGAAATCCGGATGCTGCTCCGCTTTCCCCGGAGCAGGAGCGGCGCCGGCAGCCCCCGCCCATCCCGCCGAGCTCCCGGTGCCGCGGATCGCCGCTCGCCGGCGCCCTCGCTCCGCGCCGCCCGCATCCCGGGAGCGGGGAGCGGCGATGGAGCCAGGCAGGGACCGCGCGCGGAGCCGGGGACAGCGGGACCCGCCGCGCGACGGCCCGAGCAAGAATTTGAGTGCAAACTGCTCGAGTGCCGAGGGCTAGGATGTGTTTTGGCAGGATCCTTTCCACCAGGCCATTCGCTAGAGTCGCGTGTGGGCTTGCATTTTTTTTCCCCAGTGGAAATTCATCGTCATGTCGACACAAAACATCCCTCTCCCCGAAACAATTTTTTTTTTTTTTTTGCAAAACGCACTAAACAGTTTGAGTTTTAAAATAGCACAGGGCTGGCCATGCACAATATGCATGATATTGGTGTTATAAAACGCCATTTCGTTAAGTTCCACAGACGAGGAATTTGTGGGGCATGAAATAGCTTTGGGTACAGTGCTGATTTCCATGCAAATTTCTAAAATTAAAACTTCACTGGCAGTAGGAGGAGAAGAGGAAAGCAAGACAGGCTGTGAATTTTGCTTTTCTGACACACCCCAGACTGTAGCAGCTTGATTTACATGAGCATCAGGCTGGAATAAAGCAAGAGAAATCAATAGTTATAGTAACAAGGTTGAAAAGGAGAGCAGGCTGAGTGGATGTGGACACAGGATGTGTATCTTTCTGAGGGATTTATAGCCAATTAAGTTAAGGCTTCAGCATCTCACATGGAACTCATAAAAATCCCCTCAGGTCTGGCCAAATGTTATTCTGTTCTGCCAAACATCATTTTCTGGGAAGAAACAAGGTCCTTGGGAAAAAAAAGAAAGCACATTTTTATCATTCTTTTGGAACCTTTTCTTCCTGTTAGGCCAAACCTGACTATTAAAACATCAAGTACACATTTCCCACTGCAAACTCTTCCTCTGCATGCTGAAAATATGTTTTTTACCTGATTTTATCCTTTGACTCAAACAGCTAAATGCTCATTGCAGTCAGATCTAATAAACATCCCAAGCTCACACTCTTCGTCCAGATTTTTACATGTAAATCATGTCTCCCTGGCTTCCACTCCCACAGGGAACAAAATATTCTTAAAATACATTCCAACACCTCCAAGATGTCTGGAACCTTGGTGTTGTGTTTCAGCTCTAGGTTTTGTGCCACACACCTGAGCTGCTGAGACATTAACTGTGGACTGAGCAAGATAGGGACACCCACTAGAGTGAACGCAATTTCTTCCTCTGTAATCTGATAATCCTGAGGTGTCATAGCATTCAATGCCAGAGATTCGAGGAGTGTTCCAGGCCTCAGAAGGTCAGAACTACTTTAATTTTGGCAAGACATACAAACTAAGCAAACTGTGTTGTCCAAATGTGATAAAATCAGGCTCTCTGGCCCAAGAGCTGCCAACTCAAAGGCACAGGCACTGGTTTAGTGTGCTCAGTATTGCACATCTCACTTTTTAAAAGCTGAAATTGTTGTGCAGGTCCTTGGTCTGAGTCAGAAACACTATGAGAAATGGGAAATTCCCAGCTACCCTGTGTGAAATTCCCAACTTCGCTATGGGTGTCTGCCAGTGTGTCCTCGTACCTTCCCTGCAGCTTCTGGATCTCCTAAAGGTCTGTGCATGGCTCTGCTAGAAGTACATTAAAAGCTATTCTGAAATGAAGTTCTTAATAATAAAAATTAATTTGTACCACAGGAATTGCTTTGCTGCTCATGTAGAGTTCACACTCAAGGGTCTGCAAAAGGCTGATGTCATGGCCTAGTTAAGCAGAAGGCTTATAATGACCATTCTAGCTTTGGAAAGTGAACATAAATATTTTTACAGTAGAAGATGGGTCTCATCCACAATGCAGGCAGCAGGATGCAAAATCTAGAGAAAAAAACCCAAATGGATCTCTCTCTCTATACTGTAGTGTAGAAGCATTCTCTTGCTTAGGCCCCTCAATTGCTTAGCTAGCACTCTTGTTAGACAAAGGAGTCCTAGGTCCAGGAAATTTGTTTCCTCCATCTTTTGGCTCAAATCCTCTGTGATCTCTGCAGTGTCTCAGGTAATAGTGCCAAACTATTAACCAACGGCACAGCGAGATTTCAGCTGTAATATTTCTTTTCTTTTACAGAAATAAGACAATTTTTCAGGCTGCCTTCTCGCCACCTGTGTCAAATATGATGTGTGAGCATTGAATAACCAATTCACTGAGCAGAGAAGAGCAGAAATGTGCAAGAGGAACTTTCAGTCAACAAAAGATGATATGTCAAATTGCTCTGAGGAAACCACTCAGCTTTGTTCTCTGATTGTTTCTTTGTTGAGTTCATTTGCAACTTATGTGGTGGACAATTAGAGAGGTAGGGCTCTTTCTGCACTCAAATATCCTCCACCATCTGATTCATCAGGCAGGTGACGCAGGAGCACGGTCACATCTCTGGCACCACTGGCTGTGAAATGTGTAGCATCAGAGAAGGACTTCCTGAGGAACATCGCTCGTGTACATTTTTTTTTTTTCAGACGAACAATGAAAAGTTTACTCAAAAAATCTTCAAGTGAAAAAGCAACATTGTATAAAATAATCCTGTAGTTCACAGCAAGAGAAAGCTTTTTTCTGCTCCACCTCCTGAAGTGTCACCTTTTGAGGATCAAGAAAATCCTAAAAATAAGACATTACATTTAATACAGGACCTAATATCCTCCTCCAAGGAAATGTCTCACTTTTCCTTTTTCTGATACACTTGCAAGCTCAGCACATTGATCTCCTTTCTGCCTCACCAGTGTTCCTGCTGGGCAAACCAGGAACTCCCTTAAGGACCTGATTTCAGCAGGGCTTCTGGACCCCATGTTGCCACTCTGTGTGTATAATCTGACAGCTGGGAGATTTAAAAATTTTTGTTTGAGAGTGAAGGAAGGGTACATATGAATGAGGCAGTCAGAGGTGGAGGGAATAAAAATCACCATACTGGTATTGACAGGACTCTCTGTGCATGTTACTAAAGTGCTAAGCTCACACATTTTTTCAGCCTCCTACCCTTTGACTCACTACCCACAGGGAGGTTAAGGCTGGGTTATTACTGGAGGTGGTTGCATAATCACACCACATGTTTTCCACTTCACTTCACTACAAGTGACTAGCTCTAGGGCCCACTGGCTTCCCTTGCTGTCCTTCCTGTCAAGGCAAGGTGTCCCCACACTCAGTGGCTCAGGGTCTGTGCCAAGGTAAAGCACATCTGGGAAGTCCCGTGCGTTGACTGTGGGGTGCACAGCTGGCTCTCTCTTCAAAGCCCCTGGCTGCTTAGGCAAGGTCTTGCCTCCCAGACACTTGTGTCCAGTGCAGGGTAGCCCAAAAGAGGAGGGAAGTGCAGTGGTGTAATGTTGCCAGGACAGGCTCTGCAGCAGGGCACTGTGTTCAAAAGGGTCCTGGTAAATGTTCTCCAGCTGTGTCACACTGCCAGGGCTCGTACACCTTCCCCTGACCTGAAAGGTCAGCTCTGCCCTACCTAACAAGTCGAAACAGAAGAAAGCAGAGGGGCCGGGCAAAGGATTAAACCCGACAACATCTGATATCCTTGCCTTGTACTCCATTAGGGCTTCCTTGTTTGGCTTTCCTGTGGCACCCTCCATCTCAAAAATCTGTACTAACACATCAGCTGAGCCCCAGCTCCTCTCTGCTCTGGTGACACACTCATGTCTTGAGTACCAAACATCTGGCTTAGCTGTAGCACAGAGAGAGCCCGATGGACTTGCCTTATGCCACCCAGCAAGTCCGGAACTGAGCTAAGCACAAAGCCCTTCCCTTTGGCCACCTCAGCTCGGACAGCAGCTCTGGGTGGTGCAAGGGCAGCACCCCCAGCACTGCTGAGGAACGAGAACCCCTGCACAGCTCTGCAGCAGGTGGCTGTTCTGCCAGGCAAGTACAGCCTGTGTGCACCACAGGGAGGTGGCATTGGCACAGCCTTCTGCTGCCTTCTTACAGCAAACCTTTCAGAGGGAGGCAGTGATTTAGAGCTTCGCTTTTTTATGGCTAATTGAACATCAAATGTAAATGGGAGAAACCTTTGAAATGCCTACGTAATATAAGTATGGGCTTTTTCTACACTGGCACTTTTGTTCATGGCCTCGTGCTACGAAGTTTGGATGGTCTCTGGGGATGAATGTCTCACGGCCCCTGTGGGTACTGTTCTGTTGTTACATAGTCCTTGGGAGAAGCATTTTTCCTTCCATCTGCTCATCATTTGTTGGTTTGCAGCTCGGCCCATTGCCTCTGCTCCTGCTTCTCTGCACCTCTGAGGAAAGCCTGGCTCCAACATTGTTCAAGCTGACTTGAACACCAACCTCAAGGTCGGCAGAAGGACCTTCATGAGAGGCCTGTGCCTCATCTAAGGAGAGAGGGAGCCCAGGCAATAACATAACAGCTAAAGCTAAACAGAAAGTCTATATGCATTTAATATTATTTTTAAGTAATGTTTTTCTGAATTGCAGAGTCATATGACTCAAAAAGAACACAGTTGATTGTCCCAAGTGCTGTTCTCAGACACATTTGTAAATGCTTTGGCTTTTTCACTCCCTTTCCTTGGGAATAGTCTGAGCAGTATTAAGGTATACATTAAAATATCTTGTAATTTGTTACTACATCAGGGATTATCTTCAATTCTCTGTAATATCAAAAAAATATCTCTGAACATGCAAAGAGTTTCTTGCCTGTATGTTTAAAAATTATTATATATCACTAATTACCTTTGATGGATTTAATAATGGGATTTCAACAACTTATCCTACTCTGTGTGTGCTATGCACTTTAAGTATGAGACAGACACTCAGTAGATTTCTCATGCCTGAGGGTTAACAATTTTGGTTATAGCCTTTTTTAGCAACATAAAATATAAGTTTCTTTTAAGGCAAGACCATGTTTGTACATAGAGGTGTTGTTTGTTATAATATAGTTGAGAAAGGCAGATAAACTTTACTTTGTATAGGGCTTACCTTACAGATCAGCTGCCTTACATCACACAAAATATGGTCACAGAACCATTTATAAAGTTCAGCTGCCAATCTGGTTTGCAATTTAATCTACAAAGTGCATTAAAATCAGAGCAATTAATTGATGCCTGTGCCATGCCTTAATTTATTCATTTGTTCATATGACACCACAGAAATATGAGTTATATTTGACAGTCCAGATGTCCATGCCTGGGAAAGAGAGTTCATCTGCTGCCAGGCCCTTCTCTCAGGTTAAATTATTCAACAAACAAGTAAAGTGAATAATCTTTATTCATTCTGACATTTTCAATTTCATTTGAAGTTTAGCTGATGAACTCACTTTATGGTATTTAATTTCATTGCATATCTTCCTTTTTCTGCTTGTTGCAAAATGTGGAATATTCATATTGTCTGAGGTTTTTTGATAGAGGACTTTCTCTTCACTATGGCCTATGAAATATTTTGTCTCCCACACAAAACCAAACCCTTTTTTATGTCTTTGTGTGCTGCTGTTACTTCTATTGATTTATGTGAGTACTTTTTTTGTCACACTTTTTTGTCATTTAAAATAAATTGCTTTGGGTTTCTTTGCTTTAGATTCACAGGCTGGGGAAACTATTATCATTACTTGGATTTCCTTTAAAATAACAATACCCTTTTTTTTTCCCCTGGAGTATTTTTTCAGCCTTTAAAAGAACAGCTAATATTATTTTGCTAACTGGAACTGTTAATATAAGTCTTGGCTTTTACAGGGGCTCTTTTCTCATCTGTCACCATACAAGGCTGATGCAGGTACTAAGGAGAGACATTCCTTTGCTACAGCTGCTGATTTCCAGAAGGGGTTCTTGGGTGAAAATGCAGGGACCACCTTAGGCACGATACCAGTGTTTTCAAGAAACGTTTCCTTCACCTTTTCTTTTAACACATTCCTGTTCTTCAAAGCCAAAGGTTGAAGTTCATTTATTGCTTGACTTTGGCTTTGAGGGTTGAGTGTTGTACTACAGTCCTTGAGGAGACAGAACATGAATATATTAAAGAAGCAAGTGTCTTTCTTGGATTATTTACCAGTGCTTCCAAAATTGCTTCAGAATTCTGGTGCAGACAAGAATTCCCACGTATAATACTGTTGTGATAGTACTGAGAGTATTTACACCCACCCACAGACACCTTTTGTTCCTGAAATTGTAGTCACCAGTGAGCCACTCTGTTATTGCACAATTGGCAGTCATCTACAAAGCTAAAAAATGGGAACTGAAAAGAAATCAAAGGAAACTATACTAGAATTGGGTTAAAGAGATTAAAATTACACAGCTCAATGCCTTACTTTATTCTGAAGGGAAAATGTGTTTTCTATAGTGGTTGTAAATTTAGAGGTGTAGGATATGTCAAATTTTTCTGTCATCTTTGCCAGGCAAAGCAGTGAGGACTGTACAGCTTAGAAGAAACTTTGCAGAATAAGATATGCTGTGACTGGAATTTATCAATATTCATGATATTTATCAATATCAATATTCATTGTATTAACTTATTAATTTCATCTTCTGTGTCAGTCAATCCAACTGAAAATTATGTATTTTAAAGTGCTGATGAAAAGGAACTGTGGAGGAAATATTGTGTAAATTTAAATGCTTCAGAAAATAAAAAAAATAATCATAATGATCAATTCAGGCAAAGTAGAAGTGCTCCAATGGCATCTGCTTCTTATTGACCTGGTGTCTTGCTCCGTTTCAATACGATAATACCTGTAAAAGACATCCAATGAGCCAGCACATGTAATTAACAGTATATCACTGTAACCTCTCTAAGAATTATCTAGAATTGAGATAATTTTCCCAAGTGTTCTATGGAAGAAAATTATTATTATTTTAGAATAATGTTATAGTTTTAATTTAGCATTAGATACACGTTTCAAAAAACTCCTATCGAACAGCCGAAAGATATGTTGCCTTTAAAAGTGAGAGCAAATGTATGTGGCCATTCATTTTCAAGCAGGACAAACCAAAATTAATTGCTGTCATTTAGTATAGAAATCCACTCTGCTTGGAGGGTAATAAAAATTTTGATGTAGGTGTTTTAGCTAGATTTACTGTGATATGACATTATTTTAAATTCTGTGTGACCAACAGTTAGGTACAATGATTCATTTTGGGTTTGCACCAGCTAATATGGGGACACCTCACTGAAGGTATTGGACATGTACAGATCGTCTCCGTATCTGCCAGGTGTGCAGTGACCTCAGACACACATGAAATATTACCATAAGAGGAAATATCTTTCCCGTGGTTAACATTATGACTGTTCATTGAAACCATCACTGTGTATGGCAGAGTTGTTGCGTGCCTTTTTCAGCAGTGACGTATTTTATTAGACCCCATAGCCTGGTTGGAAGAAGCAGCCAGTCTTTCAGACACAACCTTTCCTCCAGGTCTGAAAAAGCACCAAAAGCTTTCAAGCTAAGTACAGGTTCTGGCCACTTGTTCTGAGCTTTGCGAGACAGGAACCAGCTGAAGCACCAACTGCCTGAGCTAATAGTGGTTAGTGCTTGTGGAGCTAAGTGGGACTCAGGGTGTCAGAGAGATGGAAAGTGGCTCTCGGGGGACTGAGAAGCATTTTATACCTTGTGAATGGTAAATTGGTTAGTTGAAGGAAGAAGATGGTAGCAAACAGGATCTCCTTTGAATCACTGGGTTTGATGGTGCTGTAGATCCATGAATTTTGGTTTGATATATTCATCCTTAAAGTGTATTTTGCATATGTCCATTCAGATTGCTTTTTTTTTTCAATTTACAGCAGCCTAAATGATGACAGGCAGCTTGGTATGAGTCATGATTTCCAGCAAATGCTCAAAACACTATTGCTTTGCAAACCACTATTTATTTACTAGAGAAATAAAAGATGAGAGGGGACAGATGACAGGGGACATTTCTGGAGAAGTATTTGTATGGGTTTTATTACTTGGCAGTTGCACAACTTCTTTTAATCTGTATTTCCATTTCTAACTGATAGTCTGCTAAGTCTTCTGGTTTGCGTGAGTGTGTATTCATTCCTTCTCCATATGACATTTATATAACACTTCCCACCAGCAGTCACTGGCTGCCTCCTGAATGTTTTCCTAACATTTGTGGTTTAGAAAAGGTGATGCATTTGATTCTACAAGTCTGTGTCTGATTTTTGAGCACCATTCTTAAATTTCCTTTAATCCCCAGACATTTCTCCGGGTCCTTTGCACTGCTCTTCCCTGCAGTTTTCTGGCTACTACACCACAGTCAAGACATGCTGTTATAGCTAACATTCAGTCTTAACATCCACTCTTTTTCAAAACTTAATCTTCATACAAAGAGCAAATAGGGCTGCTTGTGCTGTTGTGATCTAATAAGCTTCCTTGTGCAGAACAGAAAACCTCTGCCATTAATGTGGTTTCACAAAAAAACACCTTCAGGGTGGCTTTTGCTGCAGCATTTTCTCTCTTGGGTTATTCATACACAACAGACATCTTCACGGGGACCATGAATCTCTATAAAGAGTGTTACCAAACCCTTTCACTACACTGCACTGCTCACAGCCCCATGGCTGCAATTTTACAGATTTCCGTGGATGGATGAAAACAACCCACCTAGGTAGGCTGCTCAGGAAGTGCTCACAGTTTGGACTGACTATTTTGGTTCCATGATCTGCTGGCATTTAGCTAACCTTTTGTTTTCTTACTAGGTTCAACTTCTAGATAAGCTCCTAGAACCAGAGGTTTGCAGAAGACGGAATCCAGTGAGCAGCACTATTTCTGAGTGACTTTTGTTACAAACGTGACTCGGAGCAGCACAGATCCAAATCTGGCAAAGGGAAGGAGTATCCACCTGGAACATCTGCACTCCAGGTGACACTGAATGATGGAAGATGATCACCATTCTGGGGATGCAAGGACATCTCCCAACAGCATTGTGTAATACCTCTGTATATTCACAGTGGAAACAGAACATATTTCTACATCTAGACCTGTACCCCACCACATTTTGGATTATATTCCTGACAAATTAATTATCTAACCCATGGCAACTGAGTCAGCAAATGACTGCTGTGTTCTGTTAACACAATGTGGACAATGTTTCTGTCTATAGGTTTCCTCGTGTTCTTAAAATACCTATAAACCTGGCTTTTGGCTTAAAAGATCAAAGCACCCCACATCAGAGTGCTGTGATTGGACGCTGCCCACAGGGAGTATTACCCTGTGCTGAACATTGTTCATATCCCCAACACTGCAGATTTCTGATGGGTTAAGGAAAACAGGGTATGAATCATTCAAAGATTTCTAATATAAGCATTATCCAAATAAATACCCTTCCCCCACTTGCAGAGTCTCTGGCCAAATACTGTCCCTCTGTTCCAGCTCCTCCGCACCGCCTCTCCCTGTTTCCGGATGGGCCCTGGCCCCCAGCCTTTATCTCCTCCAGCCCCTGGGCTGTTTGCAGAGAGCAGTTATAAAGAGGCTGACAGAGCAGAGAGTGGAGGAGAATTACAAGGTGCAGGAAAACAGCAGCACCGGACCAGATTGGGTGTCTGCTTGATTCACCACGACCCACTCTGCACCATGGGGAAGGACAAGCTGCCCAGCAAACCAAACATCTTCCTCCTTCTTCTCTTCTTCCTTCCTGGAAATACCTCTCCCAACACAGAACCGTAAGCTACACATGCGGAGGGGGGAGGGAGGTCTAAATGCTCCATTTTCCCTTCACTTTTCTTCCCACTAATAACCAAGCCCTGAGTTTCCTGAGTTTCCTGCACAGCTCTGCCAGTGCTCCTCACTCCCACCCTGTAACCCCCCTGGCTGTCCAGCCCTGGGACCCTTCCCCACCACCAGTGGCCTCCTTCCACCCTCCCCCCAGCCTCTGCCCACAGTGCCTACAGTCCTGCCCTGCAGTTGCCTGATAGTCCAGCTCTGGATCCTCACAACATCTTTGCCTAAGTATGTTTCTGCCTGGAAACCTCTCAGGGCCTGGGATTTTGTGGGCATGATGCCAGAATCCAGGTACTTACCTTTCTTGGAGTATCCTTGTTTCAATCACTGAGTTTCTCCTCTCCGTTCTCCTGTTGCTTTCAAGGCAGTTTGTTCCCCTTTTTCCTGCCAGTTTGTTTCCCTTGGCAGCATCAGATGTGCTTGTTCTCAAAGAGGATCTGTGACCTAGATTCTCTTCCTCTGGCATGGAGTCTGGCGCCAGCACCCTCCCTGGACCTCCCCACCAGGGCTGTGCAGCTCAGTAGCATGGCTGCAGCCTGCACTGTGCCGCTGGCCCTGGGGGCAAGGGCAGCCGGGGATGGCACAGGCAGCCTGGGGTCTGGCATGCCCACCACAGCCTTGCCTACCAGAGAGTGCTGCTCTGAAGCCTTGCCTGGGTGGGTGCAGCCTCCCTCTTCGGACCCTGGCTGCTGTCACACACTGCTCCTCTTGCTGAGCTGGCAGAGGTGCAGCTCTCACCAGTGCGAGTCTCATAATGCTGCTGCAGAGATTTCATGCCCTCAGGCGCTGCCATAGTGCTGGCAGCTGCAGCAGAATGTGCAGCATTACTGCTGCCACTCCCTCTGTGGTCAGAGGTGAAGTGGTAACTGGCTCGGGCTGAAGGACCTTTGACTCACACTGCACCATCAACCCTTCACTCATCCGCCCTGTTCAGGAACTTCTAGGGTAGATCAGCCAGCCAAGTCTGCTTTGGGGTCAGGCAGAGCTCTCCAGTCTCTCTGCAGTAATCTGATGTAACTAAATAATTAAGATTAAGTAACCTTAATTCATCCTTTCCCAACATCAGGGGGAAAGGGAATGAAACCATACTGTTCAGACCTATGGGCAACACATAATCACAGAACCATAGAACGGCCTGGTTTGAAAGGATCACTTAAAGATCACCTCATTCCAAATTCCCTGGATGAACATGGACACCTTCCATTAGACCAGGCTGCTCAGAGCTCCATTCAACCTGGTCTTACCATTTCTGGGGATGGGGCATCCACAGCTTGTCTGGGCAATCTATGCCAGTGCCTTGCCACCCTCACAGTGAAGAATTTTTTCCTCAATATCTAATCTAAACCTACTCTCTTTCAGTTTAAAGCCATTCCCCCTTGTCCTATCCCTTGTAAATAGTCTCCCTCCATCTTTCTTGTAGGCTGCTCTTTGCCCCTTAGCTAAGACCCATTTTGGGAGGAAAGCAGGAGGAAAAGCTGAGAGAGATGGGAGAGAGAGGGCTGTTGGTGGGTCCACAGAAGGATGACAGAAGCCCAGTTGGCAGTGGAGTGGAGTCTGAGCAGTGAACTTTTGGCAGAATAAAGATAGTGGCTTTAAGTGCTGCAGGGTAGATCAGATGCTGTATACTACGAAGAAGGGAAGCAACCCTTGGACTGGAGACAAAAATTAAACTTCCAACCAAGAGTTGCTTGCTGTGCCCCATGCAAGTTGGGATATCACTTCTTTGGACAGCAGCAGTTGCTACTGCCATTTCTGTTTCACATGTGGCCAACTGCACAGGATACACAATTAAGGCTCACACTACATATTAGAAAAAAACATATTCATCAAGTTAGTGCAGCACTGGAACAGGTGACCCAGAAACATGGTAGAAACTCCATCTATGGAGTCCTTTGCAACAGTCCTGTTCCAGGAGAGAAGGTGGGCTTGAGACATCCAGCTGTCCTTTGTAATCAAAACTTCTATGATTCTGTAAGATACTGAGCAAGAGAATTGATTATCTTGCTCTGGGTCGTTACGGAAGAATGCAGCAGAAGGTTTTGTTCTCCAACTCTGGTATGTGGTTGTGCATGTAAGCTGTTTTCCAAAGCAGTGTACATGCTTGGAAATACACTGCATATGGTCAGAAGTGTGAGGTCATAATGACACTTGAATTGGCAGGTACAGATTTGGGCTGATGGGGCTGATGAAGTTCACTGCCTCCTTTGGTTGGGTGCTGGTTCTAATAAGTAGCTGAGTCAATAAACAGACAGACATTATTTCACCTTAAACTACAGTATTTACTTTATCTAGACAAACTCATCATTTTTGCCTCAGCCACCACCTCTAGAATCTCCTATCCCTCCTGCATGCTCCTGTCAGAGTCACTGCCTCTCTTGTCAGGACAGCTCGTTGCATGCAGGGAAGATGCTGAGGTCTCTTTAGACAGCCCAGATGCTTTTGTCCTGGAATGCCTATACATGGATTTTGCAACCCAAGTTGCTTAAAGCCCTCATAGTACTTTAACTCATCTGTCTCTCTTCAACAACACATCCCAAAACACCTAAAGAGGGGTCTATAAACAGCATGTTTTATATCTTTGTTTCAAAGGCAGGGAAGCCAGTCTAAAGGGAAGTTCTGTGAGTTGGACAAAATTTCAGCAGAACAGTGAACAGGAAGAGAAATGAGGCCAAATTCCCCACAAACTAGGTCACGCTGTCCCTTCAGTAGACTGGATGTTATTGTCAGATTGCCAGTGCCACTGACAGGGGAGGGGGGGATGAGATTAAGGGAAGCAGCATGGGCTGAAGCTGTGGTAAGAAGGTTGTGGGAGAAGGGAAACACGGGAGAGAGTGGAGAGTCAGAAGTTGTAAGTCACTGTCTGGGAGGCTGGAGCTCCCTCGTTTCACAGCTTCTGCAGCAGCAGAGGCTGAGCAGTTGCCGGCGGGCTCCTCACTACTCTCCATCCCAGTGCCAGGTGGTGAGGGAAATGGAGGTACTGCCTGGGACCCACTGTCTCCACAGTAGCTTTAGGACTTCCTAAATAGCTCAGAGCCCAGGCAATGATGCAGCTCTGGATGGACCCAGCTGTATTTGTCCTCTATCCCTTTCTGAACACTTTCCAACAGTCCATTTGGTACTTATTACTGAGTGAGAATTTTCCAAGGCTGATCAAGTGTTCAAGTCTGAGTGGTAGCAGCTTGCTTAGTGGTACTTTTTTCCCTTTATGAACAGTTCATTTACCATTTTTGCTACTCAGTCCTATCATATAACAACACTTCTTCACAAATATATAAGTTGATTTTTAGGATTTTCTTGACCTGCACAATTATGAGAAAATTGTACTTCCCAGATCATTTAGAAATTACTGAAAAACAGGGGTCCCAGCACAAACTGGAGATTTTCACTGGTTCCTACCCTTTCTGTTCTATCTTTTAACCAATTAATCCAGGACAGAATTAATAATTCGATGTATTAGTAAAATGATCCCTATTATTGAATGGCAGCTTAGTTTAAGAGTCTTTTGTGAGGGACCTTTGTCAAAAGCTCTTTGAAGTTGAAGTACACTTGAGTTGCAATAAAACACTACACTCTGAAATCTTTTGTGTGCTCATCTTAATAAGGTCCCAAACTGCAAGCACTCACATCTTTGCTTAGCCTGTGAAGGATTTGGAAACCTGGATAGCAAAGACTGGAGCAGCCAGACAAGTGGGTGGGTTTTTTCTTCAGCCGATTTTAGCTAACGCCTTTGAGTCTCAATAGGAGATTGTGGGATATACAAAATTCAATTAACAGCCTGAGACCTTTCAAACCATCCTTACTCCCTGCTGAGAAGCCAAACAAAACATCCTTTGTAAAGCACTCTCTATTAGCATAGAAATTGTTCCTTCTACTGCAAGCATTTTCCTGCTTTTAGGCTAATTAACTAGACCATTTAATATGTATAAACCCAAAATAAAATGAATGCTCATGTTATATGCACTGCAATTTGCAGGGATAGCAATGGATTAGGCATGCTGATTTGTTCATTTCCATTCACTTAACACTGTTGCCTCAAAATTGTTTCACTTTTCTGGTCTTTCTTTCTTCCCTCTCTTCCTAGGCAGTACATGGTGCTAGTGCCCTTTCTGATACACACGGATTCTCCTGAGAAAGTCTGCGTTCAGCTGACCCACCTGAACGAGTCTGTGACGCTGAGTGCCACACTCGAGTACCAAGGGGAGAACAGGAGCCTCATTGATGATGTGGTGTCAGAGAAAGATGTGTTCACCTGCATCCCTTTCTCTGTGAGTATCTCGTCCTTGTGGGATGATCTCCTGTGTTTATTGGCGTGGCCCAGTAGATCCAAACAGTCCTGAAATGAGAAATAAGGCACATGGCAGTCAGAGACTTCTAAGCTAAGACAAACAAAATAATTAATTCAATGTGGGTAACTGACTGGGATAGTCTAATGAAGACTAATTATCCCCTTTTATCAAATTCTGTGTCCCACATGCTATTTCTGTGCATGCATGACTTAGGGAAGTCTTTTGGAACTTTGACCAACAGCCAACATGTGTCCCATGTTTGTTTGATCTGTGTAAGCCTGAGACGAAAAATATCCACATGGAATTGTAGAAACTGGGGAATGGTCAAAGACAGTGAGGTCCATGAGGTCATTTGTCTCATTCTGGAGATTATTCACAATTTTTTACTGCAGAAGGCTGGTTGGGGAGTAATGTAAGCAACAGGTTAATCACCAGTATGATGGAATAAGATAAGATTCAATATTTCTCTAAGAAAAGTATATAAATGAAAGAAGACAATCATGTTTTTCTCTTGCTTTCTGCACCGAGTTTCTTTTGTCCCTTTAGGGAACTTTCTGACCCAGCTAGTACCTGTCCTTCAAAGCTCAGTGCAATGGGGTGAATCAGTAAAGCGGTTATCCTCTTCATTTTCCTTAGCTTCCAAAATCCAATAGCACATCGGTGGCATTTCTCACTGTGACAGTGAAGGGGGCCACGCTGCAGTTCAAGAGTCGCAAGTCAGTGCTGGTCAAGAATTCCGAGAGCTTGGTCTTCATCCAGACAGACAAACCCATCTACAAGCCCGGACAGACAGGTACCAGGAATTGGGTTGGTATTGACCCTGACAGTATAAAATCTTAAGGACTTCATTCTCCAGAGGTGCCATACTACTATAAAAGTTTCCAGATTTCTTCATGGGGCTATTTAAGGCACTCAGTAAATCTTATTCCTGTCAGCTGAGATCTAGGTCATGGTACCTTTATCACTCCTAATCTTCATCCTCCAGGCATAGCATCTCAGCCAGATGTAGGCACAGGCTCAGATTCATTCTACTCAACTAGAGGCACAAAACTGGGATGACTTCAAAGCATAGTCTCCCTTGGCTGCACCTGAATCAACAAAGCAGGACAGGCACTCCCAAGTGAAAATTCAATTCAGCCAAGACCTGATTATCCTTCTAAATTTATCTGTCCCTCACTATGCAAGGGAAAGAGCCTGAAGTAATTGTTTTCACTACTTAGAGATCTCAATGCAGAGCCTGTTGATCCATGAAATGAATCTGAGTTATAAATTATTGAAACACTGACATTTCTTGGTGATAGCTACAAGTTTAACAGTGGAATTTCCTTCTTTTCCTTTACACCCTTCAGTTCTGTTTCGGATCGTCTCTCTGGACAAAGACTTCTACCCACTGAATGAGAAGGTAGAGCCTTAATTCCTTGTTGTTAACCAGGAGATTTAATTCCTAATTAACACCATTATTGTCATCATCCAGAACCACAGAAGACAGTCTTTAAAGCATATGATACCCACTCATACCATCCTTTACACATTCCATATTCTATCCTGGGACACACTCCACCTGCCTCTATCGACTGAAAAACATATCCCGTTTTTCAAAAGCATATAGGTGTTTAAAACCAGATTAGCAAAGGAATGCATGTAGCTAAGTATGTAGGCAGGGATCTCATTACTTAAAAAAAAATGGGTGGGACAAGTTTCATTGGAATTGACAGGTATGCAGTTGTTTCTGGCAATAGGTGCAACCCCATGCTTAGAGAAAGAGAGCAACATGACAAGAGCTTGGTTTTATGGAACTGATCAAGGGTGCAAGCCCACCTTTTATTCTGTTGGACAATCAGGTCCTAATGCAGACAAGTTCTTTGAAAATCCTTACTTTATCAAACTTTCATACTGTGGTAAGACAAAAAGTCAGGGCCCTAAAATGTTATAGAAAATATTCCCTTAGCCACTAAGAACCAAGGAAAGAGAACATGTACAGAAAGGGCAGAACCCAAAGGACTTCAGTCCAAATCTGGAAATTACTTCCATCCACATGTGATTAATATTTCTAACACTGATTTTCTTTTGCTCTTTCCCCACAGTTTCCATTTGTCTATGTTCAGGTGAGTGGATAACTACATTATTATTTGCAGAAGAATGTGCAGGCACAGAGGTATGGGTCTCCAGCAGTGCTGTTTTCAGGCTGAGGTTCAAGAGAAAAAACATGGGCGCGTGACCTTTTCCCTTTGTTTAAAGGAAGACTGAGTACTTGGGCTTCAAAATAAGTTCCAACAATGGCTCTTTGATCTCAGAATGTGCTGTAGGAACAAACTAATTAATCAATGCAAGCCATGCTGTGAATAGAATTACACTTGCCTAGAGGTCATCAAAATGGCTTATTTTGTTTCCTATCAGAACTGAGAGTTTCTGTCTGCTAAGGGTGGTTGAAATTAGAGAACTGCATTAAACAAGCTATCAAAACTAAAGAAACAAAATTATGTAAATAGACATCCCCTTCTTCTTCCCAAGTCTTCCCAAGCATGTCCTTTTTGTCTGGTTTTTTTAAATGGTTGAACTTCAGGGGCACGCAAAAGTTAATAGGAAGGATGTTCCTGTCAATGATTCAACCACTCACTTTTTCAGCTGAGAATCCAAAATTTACAATTGTTATCTGGGATATCTTCTTGTTGAAAACTTGTGAGAAGAACCCAGGGACATACCCTGAAATTACTGTGCATGAATTTTACGTTGGTTTGTGTGATTAGTGAGTACTGCCTCGTCAGTTCTGTCATTGCTACTTGCTGCATAGGGTTGCCATGTCCATTCTGCACCATCTCTGTCTAGAGCTGGGGAGTTGTCACAACAGAGGAGGCAGAAGGTAGGACAGAAGCAGGCCGTGCTCATTCTTTGTATCCTCATGTCAGAGCTCTGTCATTCTCTCTTCCCATCAGCAAACTTCCAGAAAAGGGCTGCAGAGCTGGTGGGCCACTGGTAGTCTGTGAATATTGGAGACAGAAGAGTAAGACAGTGTGTGGTGTGGATTAACAGGTGAAGGAGAGCATCTCAGAACTTCCTTTTGCTGAGGCTGTCCCATGGTGTCCCTTCCCTTTCAATGAGATGATACTTTACTGAATACAAGAATTTCATGAAAGGAGCAAGAACAAATACATCCTCTCCACTGCCTTCAGAAATATGGCTTTGCCTAATAAGCTGAATAATTTCATAGCCTCTTTTAGTGTGTGTCAATACCATGAAAGGCTTAAATTTTAAATCCCTAGGAAGGCCATCTGTGGTTTCAGCTCTAGCCTGTGAAGCATGGTGTTTGTCCGTGCTGTTTAAGCCATCTTATGTAGGTTTTGTCCTTCATCTACACCATCACCTCTCCCTTCCTCAATGCTCCTTCTCAGTCCAGCACTGCCCTGTGTTTGGATTTCGTGCTGTTTAAGCCATCTTATGTAGGTTTTGTCCTTCATCTACACCATCACCTCTCCCTTCCTCAATGCTCCTTCTCCGTCCAGCACTGCCCTGTGTTTGGATTTCACAGATGTCTACAAGGCAGTCTGGTAGAGCAGGAAACTCATCTGGCAGCAAATTCACAGGTTTATGCTGGAGTAATTTTTTCAGCCAGATCAGATATGTCAGTGTGGTTTACCATGTGATTGCATGAAATTTGGACTGTGCTAAAGGAAAGAGTGGCAGGAGTGAAGGAAGGTGACAGCCTAAAAGTCAGCACTTCTAAGGAAATAAACGTTCATCAATCCATACCCTTAATGTCATTAATTTATCTTAGTGAAGCACCAAGGCAGAGGTTGGTATGAGTCTACTATTTCTGAACTACTATCCTGACCTATTGCTTATGTAATTTAAAAAAAAATAAGAAAAGTTTTCTCAGAAAAACCAAACTGGCTTTCAGGCCTTCTCTATAGATACATCAAAGGAATGGCACCAAGTTCACAAGCCCAGCTGCAAACATTTTCTTGAATTCCTCTTCTGAGGAAGTCCTGTGGTGTCCATCACAATAAGTGGTGACCTCTTCAGACGGGCTGAAACGTGATGATGAAGAGGATTTGGTCAGAGCCATGGGATGCACTTTACTGATTGTCCTCCCAGGGTACATCTTACAGGGAACACAACCTCCTCTTCTGCCCCCTGACTGATAACCTCCAGCTGGGAGATGTCATTCACATCCTCATTTTCCCTAAGCCCTGAGATAAAATCTCAGTGAAGTAAATGCACGTAGTCACATACTTTGAGTCACACACCTATCTAGAGTAAATAAACTTCTGGTGACAGCCAAGGTACAATGCAAAGAGCAGGCAGAAAATGAAAGACTGTAAACATTAACCATCCCTGCTGAGGAGCCTGGAAAGGGAGCATCCAACTATGCACACCACTGTGCTGTTTCGGTGACTTTTACAAGAAATTTGGGGCTGAGGGCATTAAGTGTTGATAGTCACTTCATAATGAGCAACACACAGGTGTAGCAGTGGTGAGACTCCAGCTCCAGCAGTAGGAGCATGGAGACTCGAGGTAGGGCTCTCAGCTGGATGCCTGTATGTGGGGTATACTCTCCTCTGTTCCTGTACATGTACATTTCTCTGTGCCATAGATAAGTCAGGCACTGATTCCTCAGCAGATTGTGTACTGGTACTTCAGCAGTCTCCATTCCAGGCAGGGAAAAAAAACCCTTTCGTAGGCTGTATAGCCAGTGAAGGAGGCTGAAACTTCCCTCCTTTCTCCTTGTGCTCCACTTCTGACATCAACCTTGGTGTCTTGTTAGGTTGCCAGTCTGTCTTTCCTAGCTTCCTGGGCCCATCCTGTGCAAACATGCAGGTAGACCTGAGGGGGAGACAACAATCCCCGGTCATTAAAAGGGTTAAAAGCTTTCTTGCATGCTAGTTATGCAGAATTGACAGGTAAGTGCTTTCAGAACCTCACAGATTATTGAATAACTACAGACAGGCATTTCCAGCTGGGATGTACATACACTGGGCACCGCACTGCTCTGTCCCTGGCACTCTCCTGTACTGTCCTGTGACACTGTGGCCCTCACCTGCAGGATCCCCAGAGGAACCGTGTGTACCAGTGGCAAGGCGTGGAACTAGAGACAGGCCTTACACAGCTCTCCTTCCCCCTCACCTCGGACCCCATCCAAGGCTCCTACAAAATAGTCGTGCAGAAGAGCTTCTCATCCCATGTGGAGCACTCCTTCAGTGTGGAGGAATATGGTAAGGAGAGGATGTGTAGCTTGCAATTCGGGTTGACAGCAATGCCTTTTATTGTGACCTCTCAATTTGGAATTTCCTGGGAACAACATGGAGAAGGGAGGGACTCAATATACAGGCAATGGGGTTCATAGGGGCTGAACCAGAAGGTGAGGATTATCAGAAGTGGTTGCTGACTTTATAGCAACTCTGCAACCTTCCTGAGCTTATATTTGCTCACAGTGCTCTTGGGAGCACAGGATATGGCAGAATTCCTGTGCATTGCTTGTGGCAGCAATTTCAGCTGACTTTATTTCAGTTGGTTTCAGTCCAGCAGTTTGTAGCAAGTAGCATTTGATATGAAGTAAGAGATGACAATATTTTGGTGACCCTATTTTGCTACTCTCATTATTTGTGTAAGGTCTCTTTCTGCACTTATAGTCCTCTCTTTTTTTCCTCTTCCTTGTTTCTGCAAAAGCTTGGAAAACATATTTGGTAGGAAACTTGTGGTTGAAGAACAATCCACAAATGTTAAAAGTGGACGCTAACAGACTGGTAGTAAAGACTAAGTAAGGAGAAATATGCTGCTGCAAGGAGCCTTCTAACGCCCAGTTCTGTAATAGAACTTCTCAGGTGTTTGCAGATGTGTATTCTGGGTAGGCTCTGTGCATTTTAGAAGACTGATTGACCAGTACTCCACACTCCCAGACTCCCTGCTGGCTCTACATGGAGCCCAAATGACCCAGCATGTTGATCAGGACCTGCTGTTTCTGGAATATGCAGGTGTGACCCAAAGAAGATTGTCCTTGAAGTCCATGGGAGCTGGTGTATTTGGCTCAAAGTCAGGCACAGTGAATAATTTGACCACAAACCAGGTTATAGCCTTCGACCTGCCATGGTGACAGATGGCCTGTTCCTCCTCCCACAAAGACCATTCAGAATGCCCCTCAAAATCAAAGATGTACGTCACTTTGTTAGTCTCACCCTAAATTAATTTTTCTTTCATTTGTCTTATTTCAATGAATCTCTCCTGTTGCTATTTCTCTTACAGTTTTCTGAGGAAATGTGCCCTGGGGTTGAAACATCAAGCTTTGCCTCCCATCTTAGAGGCAAATTTATGTCTAAACTGTATAACCCAGGACTGCTTTCCAGCTCCTGGGTTTGGATATGCACCCACACTGCTGTTACTTCTTTGCACTGTGAAAAAAACCTCAGGTGCACAGCTTGGAAGCAGAACATCACATGCTTCAGTCCAGTCCTGGGCATGAGTAGTTGGAGGGTTAGGGCTGCAGGATGCAATATGGGAAGAGGATGTAACTTAATACTCAGGAGCAAAATAAGCCTTGTGCCCCTTCATATTGGGCTTTACTGCTGCCCCTTCCACTTGAAAATATAGACCTGAGAGTCTGTGGCTAGGTTCACTAGAACTCTCTGGGCATGCAGGACATTATCCCATGGTACATATTAGTGAGCCTAAGAGCACCTTTGGATCTCCAGAACAGTAAGAATCAGCCAAGAGAACCAATGATTCAAGCCATTTCAATGTGGTAAATTACAAAGGTGATGAACGTGCTGCTCCAAGACCTAGTTGCAAATCATGCGTTGTGAACACAACACACAGGACCAGTGTGTCCTTCTGAATAGACACAGGTGAGGGGTCTACTCAACTGTATGGTGCCTACAGGATCACACAAGCATGTGCTGCAAATAAGGGAAGGTAAGGGCTACAAACTTGCTTAACTCCCTTTGAACAAACAGTGAAGGCTGAGAAAACCTATGGAAGGGGTAGAGATGTGTGCTGACGACCACAGAGAGGTTCATATTTAGGTGATCCTGGCTCTGTGTTTGGGTTGCTGTGTAGTACACAGCTCTCATTCACTCTTCTCATATCGGACTTTCTCTCTTCCGTCTAGTGCTGCCCAAGTACGAGGTCCTGGTGAAGCTGCCAAAGATGATCACTATTAAGGACAACGAGCTCCCAGTGTCTGTCTGTGGTCTGTGAGTCACAGAGCTCCAGTAAATCTCTCTTGCTTATCCTTCACTCTTTCTTTCTGCTCAGGATCAAAAGAAACGCTCAGGGAGGCATTTTAAACTTTTCCCAGGCATTTTGTGCAGGCTTATTTCACTCTGTCAATCCTGAGCTTGCTGCTTGGCCTGAAGAGTCAAACAGTCAAATCTTCCCTGTGTTCCTTAAATGATGATGTCAAAAAAATCTGAAGTTCTCTCTTCCCAGTTTATTGTACATCTTCTATTTCTGTCTTTACATTTCTTCATTTAGAGCTTCACTGCCAATACTGAACCCTCAAATTCTGAGAAATGTCAGGTCAGACATTTAAACTGGTGATACAAACTCAGTGTTCTCATTTTTAACTCATACATTTCTCCTTCTGAGCCCCTGGTTGCCTTTCCTTTCTTCATTGAACCCTGACCAGCTTGTAATGCAAGGATGATCCTGGCTGAAATAATTTTCTAAAGTAAATCTTTTTCTGCAGAGACCTCCCACCTAGAACAGGATGAATGTTTCTTCCATGGATGATGGAAGAATCTCACTGTGGAAGTGATGAAAATGTAATCACTAGAATCATTAATATATCAGATTAGTCAGCCTTTAAGAAGTATTAGGAAATCATCCACAGAGGTCTTTAATGAGATGCATCCGAGCGTGACTGTGACTGATTGTCTCCTCATCTGATACACTGTTTAACACGTTGTGATTATAGGTACACCTATGGGAAGCCTGTTCCTGGTTTGGTGAATGTCCAAGTGTGCCGGAAATTTTCCCATTCTTCTTCAAGCTGTTATGGAAAAGAAGCAGAATCTGTGTGTGAAGAATTCACTAGGCAGGTGAGTCCCAAGATTAAAATGCAGTGGGTTTTCTTATGATTAATAGGCAATGTTGTCTCAAGAGAGACCAAATCTGTGACTGTAGCAAGATAGTAGGACATCAGAGATAGCACTCTCTCCAGGGAAAAGCAGAAAACCTCAGAGGAAGGCATTCTTAAGAGAGGGATCATTAAACTGGAAACAGAATTGATGATGAAAACCCCACAGCTTAAATCCTGACTCCATGGAAACTAGTGACAAATCTGCAGTTACCAGCCATGAGGTCCTTGCTATTGTTCCACAAACTGAGAAAAAAATCTTTGAAAGAATTTTGTAACTGTGAGAGGGACTGACAGGGAGCAAGGAGCAAAGATGAGGAGAAAAGAAGAAGGCAATATAGAGAACAAGGAACAAAGATGAGGTGGTACTGTATGTGGGTCAAATACTGGAGAAAGGAGAAAGGGCAACGAGGAAAAGAGTGAAGACAATGGAAGAAACAGGAAAAGAAACAGAACTAAGGCAGGAGGGAGTTAACAAGGTAACCAGTGTGTGTCTTGGAGAACTGTGTGTCAGGTACTTCACAGAACACAGACAATTTGTGGATGAACACATTAGGAAACAGGCTGAACACAAGTTCTGGTCTTGGAGATAACACTTGAACATAAATCTGGAATTTCATGAACAGAAGTTAACCATGTTGGGTTTGGGGTATCTATTCCCATCCCTCAAGGCACCAACTTTGTTCACAGAATTCCAAGTTTCTCCCCAATCCCTTGCTTAGGCAGATGCTCGTGGGTGTGCTTCTGGTATGGTGAGGACCAAGGTCTTTCAGCTCCAGCGCAGGGGATATGAGATGAGCATTGAGGTACAAGGCAAGATCACAGAAGATGGCACAGGTATGTACCACATGGAAGAGGCAAAGTGATGGCAGGCCATAATAGCAGGAACTGGCAAAGACGAGAAAGGTGGAGTAACATGACTAGAAATTCATTAATAATCCATCTTTACTGTGCTCTGTCTCAGGAATAGAGATGACTGGAACAGGCTCCTGTGGTATCACATCCGTCATGAGCAAAATCAGCTTTGACCTGCTGGACTCTCAGTACAGACCAGGGATCCCACTCTTCGGGAGGGTAGGGGACTTCTGAGACCATGGACAATGAACGGCATAGCAAACACACAAGTGAACCATCCCATCAGATGGAGTAGTAGGGCGTGCAGGTTACATGGTTCAAGAGGCAGATGGTATGTGGTGGAGATCCCAAATGAAGCTGGCCAAGGGAACTTAAGGTCCTGATAGATAATTTCTATCAGGTTGTTTTGCTGAGAACTTTCTCAGGTGTTTCCTCAGACAACTCAGGATTCCCCTCACACATTTCCACGTTCTTTTGTTTTGTTCTTCTCTGTCAAGAAATATCCTGCCTGGCAAGGAGGAAAAGAGGAAAGAGGCTTTATTACTTGAGAATTTTTTTCTGCTGCTAGTCTGAAACCTGAAGTTTGTTATTGCTTTGCTAGGTGAAGCTGGTCGATGGCACTGATGCTCCAATTGCCAATGAAACCATCACGATTTCTGTGGATGGAGACAGATACAAAGGGAATTACACTACAGATGAGCAGGGACAATCCTGGTTTTCCATAGACACTACCAGCTTCACACAAGCCTCCCTGGAAATCCGAGTGAGTGGCAGAGACAGGGGCAAGCCTCTGTCTTTCTCTTCAACAGGGGAAATATCTATCCATGTGTTATCAGTCTTTCTGCCAATTGGAAAATGAGGCAAGTTTCATGGCAGGTCACCTCACTTCTCCATGTCTTCTGCACATGTTCTGTACCATCTTCTAAGAATGGGAAATACAGAACATATCCAGAGTTTTTCTGTGGACTTTTCTGTGACTTTTAACCTGATTTTATTTGGCTATGAGCTGTTTATTCTTCTTTCTCAGGCAGACCACAAACCTGAACTGAACTGTTATGACAGCAACTGGATCACACCGTCCTATGAGCATGCCATGCGTAGAATAAGTCGGTTTTACTCCCCCAGTAAGAGCTTCCTCAAAATTGAGCCAAAGCCTGAGACATTGAGTTGTGGGTCCTCAACAGAGGTCCAGGTGCATTATATCTTCACACGAGAGGCCATAGGGGAGCAGAAGAAAATTGTCATTTACTATTTGGTAAGATACTTTTGGGTTTACTTTGATTTATGGCCACAGAAAGCACAGTGTCATCTCCATCTGTGTTCCATGACACGCAACCAGAACACTGTTATAGAGCCAGTAATGATGGAGAGGATTTGAAATGGAAAGTGTGACCTGCAGTGACAGTGCCATCTAAGCACATTTCTCATTTCTCTGCCTTCTGTGTGCAGAATTTTGGGATAACACAGTAATTGGAACAGACAATAATGTACTGGCACTGAGAACTATGAATTTGTTCATTTTGGGGGTCAGAGAAGAGAGACTATCTGAACTGTGACCAAAAAATGATATATCCGTTTCTCTCAGAAGAATAGGAATAACCAGACGAATATGTAAATAGAAATTCTTTCTCCTTAAATTTGTTTTTCTGGTTATCCCATTTACTGACACCAGCAGAAGAGATGAGAGTAGCTTTGGAGAACCAGAAAAAAATCAGTGGAACAGACACTTCTGGTGTTCTGGTGGACTGTACAGAACATCAGGGGCACTTAGGCTGAGATTCTAAAAAGAGAATAGAAACCTGTGCTAGAGATGTCAATGTGCTTATTTTCAAGACTGCTAACAATTAATGGAAGAACAAGATACCTGTTTATCCTGGCAGCCTGGAAAACCTGGTTTTAAGTTATGCACATACAGCAGGTAAACAAACAGTGAGAGAACTCCCATTTTTATATGTGTGGATCCCACACCTTGCAATTCAAAGATGGTGTTATGGAATAAATATTCCACATGGAAAGTAATTAAATAAGAGAGAGTTTTGACTGTGAAAAAGGAGTCTTTTTCTATAAATTAGGAAATTACAGGAAGCATTTAGCCTGTTGCTTACTGCCTGACTTCAGGTACTTTATTCAAGCCCTTATTATTTGCAGCCTGTGCTCTTGTATCCCAACCCTGTGGAGTTATAAAACTAATCCTGATGAAATTTTTCTTCAGAAGGTTTCACAATGTAACTGAGAGTGGAATGAGGAGAATTTTTGACCTCCAGTCTGTTCCAAATTCTTAGAAATGTGCAGATGATTCCCAAAGTTATGTGTGGTTAGAGGCAAAATGCATTTGAACCTGATCCATATATGTAATATGAACAAAAGCAAAGACAAGTCTGGTCAATGTGGAGACACTGGTCCTCCTAGGAGCAAATATTTCTGTCTCCAAAGACTCAGCAAATTCCAGTCTGGCACTTGCTTAGTATCTCCTTGGTGTTGCTCACACTCTACAGTTAACCCAGTGAACATTCCTCCTCCTTCCTTTCAACACTGGTAGCAACAATTACAGGAAGATTTCTCTGTCACACAGGTGATGGCCAAGGGACGAATCATATTAGCTGACACCCATGATCTGACTGTGAATCCTGGGGATGGTGAGCAGAACTATGCCTTTTTAGCATTTCTGATGATATTTTGGGGGGCACGGGGGATGTAGATAAATTATTTCAAACACTGAGTTTGACATTTAATTCAAACACTGAACTTAATGTTTGAATTTTCAAAATTAAACCTTTTTAGATGAACTGGCTTGTGTTAGTTTTGTTTTCTCTGTGTTCCAACAGGTGCTTTATTTCAAGTGAGAAAATGTTAGAAAATTCAACAAAAAATAAGTATAATGTTTTAGGCATTTCCTAAACCCAACACATTCTCATGACTACTCTACCCTATTCTGATTGTGGATGCTTACCAGTGTTGTGAGGCTCACATATACAATGAGCAGGAAGAAGAGTGTGTCTCCTTTTCTTTCTTTCTCTCACTCTTCTTGTTTGGTTTTGGGTTTTTTTAAATATTGTTCCTGCCTTATAAGCATGCCAACACACACGTACCTATATTCTAACCAATACATTTAATTTTACTCAGATAAATGTCCAAGGGTTACACATTTCAGTAACAGAGACTGACTGTGATGCAACTTTAAATGTCTTTTGACAATAAGAAGAGGGAGACATTTTTTAAGTTTATGAGAAGGAGTTGCACTGCTGTGGGTGTAAAGAAATTATGGAAGTAAAAGATTCTGGGTGCTGTACAAAGTTCTGCATCCTCACTAGCAGCAGTGACTAAACCAACACCCTGGCTAATACCAAGAGATGTTCTGTCACCTTGTCTGGATTGTGACATAAAGTTCATGCCTAGATAGAGATTTTCAGCACATAGGGGTATTTTCTGCTGTGCTTGGAGCAATAGTTTGGTGTTCCAGACAAATGCTTTCTTAGCAGTAACTTTGCCAAGTTTTTCTTTCAGCCACTCTGCAACCCTGACTGCTGCCACCCTTTACAACAGTCATATTACTTTTTTTTGCCTCATCTATTTTTTGTAGATCTTGGAGCTTGAGGGAAAAAAAGAGTTTGGAACATCAAGAAATTATGCCAGATGTTAACTGGGGAGAATCTAGAAGGCAGGTTGAGGCCCTCTAAACTCATCTAATTTTTCAATTCACAATCACTCTCTGAATGCAAGTGTCTTCAGCAACAGCCATAGGTTTCAGTCATGTTGCAGTCTTCTGGCTCCTGATAATTCAAGATGTTCAGCATAAGAGGACTTGACTTTTTTTATCTGGGAAGTGAACTTGACTTTTTCATCTGGGGAAGGCAAATGCATATACTGGAACCTCTTGTATGTTGAGTAGCCTTTTCTTCTCTCTATGCTAGCCTATGGGACATTTCAGCTGACCTTCTCTGTCAAGGCAGCAATTGCTCCCCTGGCACGGATGCTTGTGTACACCACTTCACCCAGTGGGGAAGTCATCGCCAGTTCAGCAGATTTCCAGGTTGAAAATTGCCTCCCCAATAAAGTGAGTATAAGTCATGGTTTATGCAACCCATGTTTGTCTTGTGCCCAGTAGTTCAGTTATGAGTTTCAGAATGAAGGCAGAATTCACAATTGGTTCATTAAATGTTCTGACCTCAGATGTTGACTGAGGATTGGTGACCAGAATAAGTTACAAAGCTATAACTATAAAAAGTGGAGCAAGACAGAATGAAAAAGAGAATCACGCATCCGCATTAATTACATGGATCAAAGATGAATATATCTTGGAAGAATTGTAAGACACTAGCAGATCTCACTTCACAAAGCTAGAATTGTCAATACAATAGATGTAACAATGTCTGGGAAAGTGCCTGCTTGAACTGCCTTTTGGATTTGCAGGTGAGATTGAGTTTTGCACCCAAGGAAGGTCTTCCTGCTTCCAACACACATCTGCAACTCCGCACCTCTCCAAGATCCTTGTGTGCCATCCGTGCTGTGGACAAGAGTGTTCTCCTTATGAAGCCTGAAAATGAGCTTTCTCCCAGCTCTGTGAGTCTTGGCTACTTTTGGTAATGAGCAAGTACAAGAACCAACCAAGTACCTACTAACACAGCTATAGACATGGTGCTATGTATTTTTATACTTGCATTCACCACACTTCTTTTTTAGAAGCTGGCATTTGCAATTGAAATGTTAGGTGGCGTGTGTCCCTGTAAGTGCTGATCTGCTGCATTTTTCCCCGGTTTTTGCATTTCCCCAGCTGTATGATCTTCTCCCACTGAAGGAAATCCGGGGTTATAGCTTCAAGGAGTACTACCTGGAAGAAGACAATGTAAACCCTTGTGTGTCCCTTGACAATCTGTTATTAAACGGATTTGTCTACATACCCATTTCTCCTGATGGCGAAGGTGATGCCTATGACATTCTCAAAGTAAGTAACAGTCTTTCATTTTTCTTTTTTGTTTCCTTTTGGAATTCAGGTTTTTAATGGAGGGGAAGTTCATTTGCTATAAACTTTCTGATTTTGTATGAGAAAATAACCAGGCCCAGTCCCTGCATCTACTTAGCGCATGACTGGAACCTGAGTGCTTCTCTAAACCATTAAAACTTTGAAAGGTCTCCTCATTGCTAGTAGAGATACCTGCAAATGGGCTTGGGCAAGGAAACAGTCCTGTGAAAATACCTTTAGTGCCAAATATTAGAAACTTCTCGTTCGTTCATACTTTCTCTCTCTGGTTTAAATAGGCCTTTAATAAATTGCCAGTTAATTTAATAACCCACAAATCCATGCAATAGCCATCTAAAGTGTCCTGCACAAGTCATTTTGGGTACGCTCAGTCCAATGCATTTCACCCATGCCATTTTCACTCAGGTAGCTGTCCCAAGGAAGACCTATTGCCTTAGCTTTCCATCTGATCATGCCAGGATTCAGCCTTAGTATGAGCGTAACATGATAGAGCCTCAACATCTGGGTCAAACCAGTCTATCTGGAATTTGCATACAAGCCTTTGTTATTTTGATCAATACCAGACTTAAGTACCACCATTCTTGACATACTAAAAAAAGTTTATTTTCAAACCATTTTTGTATATGTTTTTGTTCTTCTTTCTCTTTGTTTACTAGGAATTGGGCTTAAAAGTCTTCACTAGCAGCAAGATCCATAAGCCTGAAATCTGCCAGCATTACCCAGGACACATGATGGAAAGGAGTTACAGTGGTTCTAGTACCTTCTTGGTTTTACCTCCCGCACAACCTCCTAAAATTTACCACCCTGCTTCTTTCCTTCCCTCTACATCTTTGAATATTAATTACATCAGGCAGATCTGATTCTGTTCAGATATTCTGACCTAATTCAGGATCACTCCCTTCTGGACTCAGTCCTGAAATATTAAACTGATCCACCTCTGCCTGCATCCTCCCAGCTAGACAGATATACCTGGCTAGAACCATGTGTGTTTAGTGACTGCCATGCCAGCCCCTACAGCAGGGGAGATTTTGTAGGCACTAAAAAAGTTTTTCAGCACAATGTAGTGGCTTTTTTTTTCCCATCAGTCCTGAGTCCAGCTAGAGAAACCTAAAAAGGGAACTTCTATTTCTAGGCAGCCACATTCTAGCAATAGCTAGAGAAACAACTAGGGTAAAAGTGGGCCAAGACAAATGAGAAGGTGGTACAATCCCGTGGGTTGGTATTTTACCACTGGGGGCTGATTAATTTGGTTCTGTTCCCAGTTCTCTCATCTGCATGACTATAAGGGGCTAGGTAGGTCACGTCACTTCTCTGCAGGTTCAGTGACTGTGAAGGTAGAATAACGATATTACTTTTGTTGGTTTGTTTTCTTAAATAGATCTGAGATTAGAAAGGCTATATAAAAGACTCACATAAATCACTTCTAGTTACTGACTTTTATGGTGCAGTATCACAGCTCCAAATAAAAAATGGTAGTCCAGTGATTTTAAAAAAACAGTGATTGTTTCTAGATTTTTATTCATGAGAGATCAGATCTTTGGTTTTGAGATGGAGATTTGTCATCAGAGTATGGCCCAAGACAGCTATCTGCTTTGAGAAGATGTACAGTCTTATTAGGCTGATGGAAAAGCCTTTCATGAGGCACAACACTATGCAATTATGTGAGAAAGCATCTTCCTGCATATTTGCTAATTGTTAGAGATGTAAAGACTCATATTCATTTCTAAAAATTCCTAAATGGAGGGTTAAGTGTGGCTCCTGTTTCTGATCATATATAAATGCAATCAGTACTTCATCCAGGTTATTAAACTATGTGCCATGGTAATATCTGGAGACAGTAAGTTTCACATTTGATTCTGTATTGCTATAGAAGTATACCCTCAATAACATCATCATATATGGTTCTTTTGCCACTGCTGGGTTTGCTGGCAGTGGGGAAAGAATTCTCAACTCCATCCAATCTCTGTAAGAGCAGCAACATTAAGAAAAATTATGAGATGGCAACAGAGAAATTAATATGTTTCTAACGGCCAACATTTCAAAGTTGTTCTTTCAATTTTAAAATTTTACCTAAGAATACCCACTATCTGGAGGGAAAGCACCCTCCTGGTTTAGAATGGAGTTTGACACATCTTTTCCTTTCTTCCTGTCCTTGAATAAATTTGCTAGTCACTGCAATGAATCTGCTTCACGATTTGGATTATGACATGGCAGAAGACATGGTTGATGGCAATCCTGTGGAGACTGTCCGGAAGTACTTCCCTGAGACATGGATCTGGGACATAGTTTCAGTAAAGTAAGTGTTCAAGGGAATGTAGAGTGTGGTCACTAGACAAAAACATTGGAATAGGTTAAAGCCTCAATGGAAGTATCAGTATTTCAGTGAGAGAGGTATTTCTAGTAGACAAAGGGATTTTTTAAGGTCACTAACAACAGACTCCTTATGGGGAACATGCAAAAGTCAATGCCTATATCCCAGCTGGTCAGGAGCTTGCTGTCAGCAGGTGTTGTTCAGTAGGCTGAGAGGAACATAGACAATCACCAAAATATAACTGAAACCTTGTTCTCTGTGCCTCACTAGCTCTGAGGGAAAAGCTGATCTAGATGTGACCATCCCTGACACCATCACCGAGTGGAAAGCCAATGCATTCTGCACTTCAGCAGACACGGGCTTTGGCCTGTCCCCAACAGCATCCCTTAGAGCCTTCCAGCCCTTCTTTGTGGAGCTCACCATGCCCTACTCTGTAGTGCGTGGGGAGTCCTTCACGCTGAAAGCCACCGTTTTCAACTACCTGCCTGCCTGCATCAGGGTAAGAGATGTTCACAACTTTGCTCAGCCTAAAAGCTTAGGGAGGACTACAGTTGGTCTCTCATAACAAGGTTTCCCAAGCCAGATGACTGATCTCCAAATATAATTTCATATAGGTGTACATATGTAGGAATCCTTGTGGCATTCAATGAAGAAGGAATAAAATTTTCCCACCAAAATTTTGAAAGCTGCACTTGATTTGGAACCTAACGCTTTGCTAGTGAGACCTCCCAGCCTTGTCATCACAAATTTATATCATTGTCCTATAGAAATATAGAACTTGAGTTCCTCTCAGATCACAAAATCATTGCGTACCCATATGGAAACTCCAGATTCAGCAGGGTGGATATCTGTGTTCAGCCTTTAGTCTCACAAATCTTCACAAAACTTCACAACAGATTTGCTGGAATATGCAGACTTCCTGCTTACTAGCTTTCCCACTCTCAGTGTTTTACTCTTCGCCTAACTATTCATGGGGGAAGGGGCTTTAATTCATGGCACAACTGGTCTGTGCTATTATTGTACCCAGAATAAATTTCCTTTCCAAAGATCCTGTTCTCTACACTTACCTCCCTGATCTCTTACAATTGTACACATTCCAGCATTTCCCCCTTTATCAGGCAGTCCTTACTCTCCAATAACCATAAGGTCCTCAGTCCCACAGTATAACCAGCTCCACTACCTATTTCCATGTACTGCATAGTCTCCAGTAACTCTAGCTTCTCAGCAAGTCCAAACCTCATGACCCCTCTCTGCACAACCTGCAGGTCAGTGTGTCTCTGGCTGAATCTACTCATTTCCTGGCTGTACCAGTGGGGACACAGGAAGAATCCTACTGCATCTGCGTGAATGAAAGAAAAACTGTTGCTTGGGCCGTAACACCAAGATCTCTAGGTAAGGGTCCGGACAATAAGAAGATACTGGGATCAGGTATCTGTGTGTGGCATCAGATCTTTGGTGTGAGGAGCTCGGTGACTCCAAATCTGTCCGGAAGGATCTTCTCTATGTCAGAAGTAAGAAGTCCAACCCTGAGGCTGAGACACCACACTAGGTGGAGTGTTTCCAAGTCCTAAACAAAGCGTGTGTTACAGGCCGTTGCTTTCCTAACATCTTAGTAGAAATCACAAATTTCCTTAATGCAAGCAAAGCACTCAGACATTACAGTTGTGGAGCTAGGACTCTTAGCTTAATGTGTCTGGGTCTGAAATTTTTTAATCAAAGCTTGCTTTCTCTGAAGCCTCCCAGAACAAGACCATTTGATTTATGAGACCTGCCCCATCACTGCTCTTCAAGCTGATGGACTAACACCTGCTTGGGTGGCCATCACGAAAGAGGTGGTCTGTGACTGGATCAAGATAAAACACTGTCTCAGATTTTGTTCTCCTCTTAGAAAACTTCTCTGTAATGCATTACAGAGTGCCCAGTACAAACACAAACCCGTATTTCCCTGGCAGGGCTGACTGACCCCTGTTTCCTCCAGGGCAGGTGGAACTCTCGGTGAGCACTGAGGCCCTACAGAACCAACAGCCCTGCAGGAATGCTGTTGTGGAGACTCCTGAGAAAGGACGGAAGGACACAGTCATCAGACAGCTGCTGGTGGAGGTATGTGGGCTGTTAATTTTGATGGCACAGAAGAGTAGCAATAGAAACAGCAAGAGTTGCTGTGTGATAAAGGTTTTTTGGTTTAGCCATGAGAGCAGCAACAACGGCTTGTGGGAAGCACAGAAGTCTGCAAACTTTTACAAAAGAAGCATTGATAAATCTAACACAGACCAATAGAGCCCATAACTCATCATACTGCCATCTCACAGTAAAAGCAGGGTTTTACATTACATAGTGAACAGGCATAAGGCAGGCAATAATGACAGGCTTTTCTGAGACACATCATATCAGAGATAAATGAGAAATCCTTGGGTCTGCCTGTAATAAATCACAGGGATAGGTTGTAAATGGAACACTAGCCAGAAACCTCACGCTTCTCCTCCAGCACATGGCTAGTACTCTGGAATATGAACCAGTCACCACAATCTACAAATATTTCTAAACAAAACTACCATCGCTATTTTGAATTGGTTTTAATACACTTTTTAAAATGTTCAAAACAGTGTAACTAACCTTTTATTTTTTACATTTTGTACACTTCTTAAGCAGTGTTTTGCAAAGATACAAGCATAGCTTTTCACATGATAATTTGCCAGTCACAAAATTAATCCACAGTATAAGGTTTCCCATGATGCTACTAGGAAAAAGAGTACCAGCTTGTTGTATAGTGAAATCAATGTAATAATAACTCCTCCTTACATTGCAGACATTCCAGTTTTCAGTAAGGCAGAGCTAGGATTCGTGTAGCTTCAGGAAATGTTTTGCTAACTGAATGTAATGATGGAACAACAATCCTATCTGCTAGGCTTTTTTTTTTCTTTAATTATTTACAAATGGATTTCAATGTATAATACATGAACAACTGTTTAACATTCCAGGAAATTTTCCTAATTTCATATATGCCTTCAGGAAAAAGGCTGTTTATTTAGTTCTTTGAAGATACAGGAAGATCAGCACTGTAAAGTCTTTTTTCCCAGATGGCAGAGGAATGCAGATTACTGAATGAGTGTTAAAGTTACTTCTGTTGGGGTGTCTGAGAGATTGCTCATCCTATCCTGTTATTGTAATGTGGTAATTAATCTACAGAAAGCCCTGACTGGCTGGAATCAGAGATTAGCATGCTAGACTGAACAATTAACTAACAGAGATGGATAGAGTGTAACATTCTTGGGGTGAAGCTGCCTTGTCACGAACACATGGATGACAATATTCCCTACAGCAGTCAGTGCATCCCAGAGAGAGAGGAGTGTGCCAGAGGCCCTAGAGCATCTTCATGCCTCTCCAGAAACCAACCCTCGCTGAGAGCTCCTTGGGAAGCAGGTTTTTTTTCATGCAGGAATTTCCCATCAGGAAAGGAAAATCTTTCAAATAATTGCAGTTTGTGTGTTTTAATTTCCTGTTGAAATTTTCAAAATCAAACAAAACAATGGATTTCTCATTTAGTTGCCTATCAGAATGACATACTGAAACAAACAAGAACATGCCTTTTCAAACAGAAACATTAGGTCTGTCACAGTTTATCCTAAAAGCTTTTTCTTTTTTTCTTTTTTTTTTCCTGCTCTTTTATTACTTTTCTGTTGTTACATACTGAAGAATGAGAGACAATGTATTCCTAAGGTGTGTGAAAGTGAAGACAATAACACCATTCTATACATGCTGGAAAAAATTATCAGCTGGCAAAAGTTGGAAACCAGTAAAGAAACAATGGGTACACTCCTATTTGAAAGTTAATAAATTGATGCAGGGATCTCACTTACATAAGCTCTGACAAAAAGTGTTTTCTAGCAAACAATTGATTCCTGAGTTGTTTGCAAAATATTTTCACCCATCTCAACAGAAAAGAGGGATTCTTTTCTGACTTCAAAAATTAGACGAAAGCTTTTTGAAAGAGAGAGATACAATCATGTATTTAAGTTTTGGTTGTTGTAACATGGCACTTGTAGGTGCATTGGAGTGCTCCAGTTACCACCAGTCAAAGTTCTTGCATAAATATCCTACCAGTGTGCCAGGCACTCAGCCATCACCACACCCTGGAGACCTCTGCCAGACTGGGCAGCACCTTGGATGACAGGGTCCCGTGGCTGTTGGCACTGCTGATAACATCAACGTGTTATCTTGCATGTTATCTGCATCATAGCCTGTGAAGCGGCAGGGCCTCTCCCAGTGATAAGATAGGAAAGAACATGTACTACATATCATACTTGTAATTAGCCAGTATGTTATAATCCTCAATTATCCTCAGTTTAGCACATGGAGGAGAAAACTTTCCAGGCAATTTTGAGAGTTTCTTTTAGCTTCCCTTTTGATATGTCTTCCTTTTCTTTGTTGCTGTTGTTTCTTATTTTTTGCTTTTATTTTCTTGCCTTTTTCCCCAAGCCGGAAGGGACTGAGGTGGAAACTACGTACAACTCTGTTCTCTGTGCATCTGGTAAGAGCCTTTTGTTTTCTAAGACTTCCTTTGTTGAGGCAGAGATTAAAGACAAAGGGAGAAGAAAAGGTTTGTGAATGTTCCACTCTGAGAAGATAGGTATAAGGATCTGATAAAATGGAACAAACTAGATGTATGCACAACCGTTAGTTAAACCAATTCTTCCGGAAGAAAAGAGCTGAAGATGTAATAGTGTCTACAATTACAGAAGGAGGAGAATATCTCAGAACTGAGGCTGGCCAGGTCATTGCAGGGAGAGAATATTTTGGTTATCTCTACTGCCTATAATTTAACAGGTCTAAAATCACAAACCAGACTCTGCAGTAAGGCAGGTCTGCCTACCAAAGAAGAGGAAGCCAGAAAAACAGGCTGGAAAAAGTGTATTTGTTAGTCAAGGCCAGTTGATAGCGCCATGTAGAAGTCCATGACAATCCGTGTGGAGGGGTATTGCAGACTCAACACAAAATTTGCAGGATGGGAAGTTTTGTGAAAAAAATTACAGATGAATTGTTTTGTTGAAGCCAGGAAACCCCTCTTGAGGGGATGGTGTCTAACCCACAGCTAACTGCTATCCTTGCATGTAAATGTATCTGGAATTGTAACCAAATTCATCTGCTTTTTACCCCAGAACAGTCACTGCCAGAGACAGTCTCCTTGGTCCTCCCAGAAACTGTGGTGGATGGCTCAGCCAGAGCATATTTCTCAGTGTTAGGTAAGTGAAGTATTCTTAAAGTATCACATGTTATTTTGAAGCATTGCCACTCCAGGCTGTGCTCAGTCTAATGGCTAATTTACACTGTAAATTGTCCCGTTCCTCAGGTGACATCATGGGCACTGCCATGCAGAACCTGCACCAGCTCCTCCAGATGCCATTTGGCTGTGGGGAGCAGAACATGGCCCTCTTTGCACCCAACATCTACGTCCTGAACTACCTGAACAAGACAGGGCAGCTGAGTGAGGAGGTCAAATCCAAGGCCACTGGATACTTAGTGAGCGGTGAGTTGGGATATGGTGTTTGCCTTTCTGTTCATCCCTTCCCTTGGCAACTGGATGAAGACTCTACTGGCCACTGACTCCTATGATCTGCTGTCTCTAGAAGGGAACAGGATACTGGTAGGTTAGGGGTATACAATACAGTATTTATAATAAAGAATCCTACTCTCAGGTGGAGATAGAGGGTGAAAGACAACAGCATACAAACAGGAACACAGAAAAAGTCCAGGACTAGCAAAAATGCAAGATTTCTCTCCATAAGAAAAGCATTATATGAAATACATAAAACAGACAATAACCATTAATCATGGCAGCTACTTATGTAGATCTCAAACTCTCCTTAGGACTGAGATTTAGAAAGCCTTGCTCATCTTTGACCAGGGCAGAATTTTACCACATTAGCTAGGGCCAGTTGACAGATACAGCACAAGCACATAAGAACATAGTAGGCATTTGCTGACTAGCAAGGAGCTGTTTCGACTCAGTTATTTTTGCAGGAAAATTGCACTTCCTCCAAAGAAAATTATCCTGTTTTCTGCATTCCTATCCTGTGTAGGATTCACATTTTTAATCAATTCTCCTCTGGGAACCATTCTCCCATTTCTCTCAAGTCTGGGATGCATCTCCTCATCAAGTCTAGGGCAGAGAGCAGCAATGACTACAGATAACCAGTTTCCAGGTGTTTTTGGAGAGAGGAACAGCACAAGAATGGAGATACTCAGAGCTGTGGGTTTGCCTGAACTTCCTTTTAGTACTGAGCAGTGTGGCTCCCACTTGTGCCATTAGTTAAGGGAGACACTGTGTCCCATGTCTGCTACAATTCCTTTGCATGGAAAGGAGACATTACTTGGCTCCTTGAAAAGTACTGAGGCAACTATGAAACATTTTTTCACTGTCCATTTCAGGGTATCAAAGGCAATTGAAGTACAAACACTGGGATGGTTCTTACAGCACCTTTGGGCCACGTTATGGGCAAGTTGGAAATACCTGGTAAGACCTCAGTACCACTGGCTTTTCATTTCTGCTTTTCATGCCCTCTCATTCCTCAGTGTTCTCTTGTGCTTGGTCATTGTGGAGTTTGGAATTGAGGTGGAGATGAAGTTATAGAGGCCCTATAACCTCTGATAGATATAGGGCCTACTCAGGATGTCTTGGTTCCTTCTATCACTTTCAGGCTCACAGCTTTTGTCCTCAAGTCCTTTGCCCAGGCCCGGCCTCACATCTTCATAGATGAGAAGCACATCCAGGATGCTTTGATCTGGCTTACTCAAAAGCAGAAGGACAATGGCTGTTTCCGCAGTTCTGGGACACTTCTGAACAATGCTATGAAGGTAACGTGTCTCCTGGTTGGATCCACATGGGCTTTGTCAGGGTGGAACTTGACAATAAATCACTCTGGGATCAACAGAGCTATTTCAGCACTTAGGGGTTGGGGGAGAGTGTGAGGAGTTATATATGTAAGCAATCACAGAAGCAGGATGTCCCTGCAGGATGTAGATACGTAGCAGACAGAGAAGCCAGTGGTGCTGTGTAGGATCAACAACTACTTTCGTGTTTCCCTGCAGGGTGGAGTGAATGACGAGGTCACGCTGACAGCCTACATCACTATTGCACTGCTGGAGATTCCTCTGTCAGTAACCGTATGTGTCTGCATCCCAGCCTGAGCCACAGTTGGTACTAACCTGCCCTATAGTGTCCTCAAGCCCAGATCATCAAGTCCCTTTATTTTTTGAAAGAAGAAATCCTGCCTGAATAGTCTTTCTGTTTAAGTCTAGACTGAACTAACATTTTTGTCCATTTTCCTCCCCTGTCCAATCCTGTCTCCCATAGACACTCTCACTTAACATTTTTCTGAGTTCTTTTGTGGACAGTAATGGATTTGCTCTACACAGCTTGGATTAACGCTAAGTTAAATAATATTTCATTCTCTGAAATGAGTCAAATAGGTTTTCTACATCTACAGAAATCTCATTTTCTTTCTTGGAATTGTACCTCCCTGTTGAACCTCTCTGGGGCCTATTGTGCAGACACAACAGCACAGGTCTGTTAGAAAGGATGGAACACTCAGGGATTCATTCTCATTTTGTCTGCTTCTTCTAGACTGCTTTATGGGAACTCTCCATCCTTAATACTTGAAGAATAAGGTGTGCCTATAGGTAATAAAGTATACCTATAGGGAATACTATAATGGCACTCTGTGAAAAGCCTAAGACCTACTTAAGAGCAATGTGGGTTTTGATCCCCTGACTTTGAGACAAGGCACTGGTGAAGGTAAAATTGGGGTATGATTTGCAGCAGAAGGACTGCTGAGCCACTGTGGTTGCCAGGCTGCTGCAATCCCTCTGTTCCAGAAGTAGCAGGGACAATTTTGTGTCTGAAGGAGCAGCATTTGGCTGCACATTTGTACTAGGATTATTGGACCTGGAGGGGAATGGATACACAAGGGTAAAATCTTTGTCAGACCAGAGAGTGGGGATGCTAAGGTTCCATAGGTAGTATCCTATTCCTGTTGTTCTAAGATGGACCTCAGTGTGATATCTGGCTCATCCAGCTCGAACTCTCTCCTTCCAGCATTCGGTGGTGCGGAATGCTCTGTTCTG